>LTDI01000930.1:0-46307 GCA_001654545.1 Fusarium agapanthi
TTGAGGCGCCGCTACAAGACCCTCCGTGCTATGGACAACACTCCGCCTGGAAGGAAAGACAGTGAAGCCAGCCGAAGGCGGCTCATAAATCGACGACGGGGGAAGAGGCATGCTAACAAGTCACGGAGCAACGAGAATTGTCTGTACAGTGAATAACACTAAAGTTGAGGGAGAAGAGAACTATTTACATAATATTTATGATGTAAACACTTTCCTGTAGGCCTCGGGTCAAGCCTGACGTTGCACTTGGAGACGTACGTGGGGGAGGGGTTCGTCTCAATGGCGGGGTAAATTTGGAGGGGGCGAGGAGCATAAATGTCGTGATATGCCTCTCGCCGATCTTCGGGCGTGTATGTCCGGGGTTTGATCGTTGGAGGGCGCTTTTACATCATTTATCGAGGCCATTTCGGAGTAATTGCAGTAACTGATTGAAAGTGACTAGACAGAGCATGGTTGACAGTTGACATGAAGCCTAAAGAACAAGCTTAACAGCGCCTTAACAGCCATGTTCTCAGCACAGCTAATGAATTGAATACCAGATGTCGCTTATATGGAAATGACTGTCTGTAGAATTGACTTATGAGTGAAAAGGAAATGCTTCCGTTAAACCGACTTGGCAGTCACGGGTATTGCTCAATTGTTTCCCTCTCAAACCCGGCTTCACTTAGCAATCTTCATCCCCAGTCGCTGAAGAAAAGAGTAGATCGATCCCTTGGGCACCTTCTCAAGGCTGCTCATCCATCTCGCCGCAAAACTCCCTATGAATCGTTAGCTTTCACTCTTACCACAATCACAAGTACAATGACTTACCGATCCTGGGCCCAACCTCATCGAACCCCAGCGCCCTCAGCACCCAAATGAGCTCAAACTCCACCAAAACACCGATAGCAATGATGGTACCAGCTGCGATCAACCCAGCGTAAACAGGATGCTCTTTCGCAAACTCCCAAGCAGTTTCTGTAGCTCTCTTTACGGCTTCAGCCATGGGCTTGGCGAGCTCTGCGCCATCTTTTAAGAGTTTCTCGATCTTACGCTCGATGGCTTCGGCGAGGCTTGACGTCCAGCCGGTCGTGGAAACTACCTGTTTGAGACGGTGATGAAGTTGAGCTTGGGTGCCAATGTGGGTTTGCAGGATGGAGACAAATTGAGAGGCTGCGTCGTCGGAGTACGGGACTGGTTGGGTGGTGATGAGCTTCGAGTTTGTGTTGATCTCGCTGACTGGTGGTGATGGTTGAGTTGGGGCGCTTTGGCCGGTTAGACAAGAGAGGATGGAGGTAAGTGGATTCATTCTTGATCAATTTTCTCGTTGAGTCGGTGGTGTTGATGAAAGGAGATGATGCTGACGAGTTTGGTCGGACGAGGCTCTGTTTTATTCTGTTGACGGGATGGAAGGCCTCCTGCATGTTTGCGACCACTCACAACATTTACACATTCACACATTCACTCACCTGCATGAACACTTTTGGACGCCGTTGGCCAACTTCATTGCCTGCGCCTTGATGTTGGCCCAAGTTGGGGCCATGTGAGAGCCAACATCACACTTTTTGGCCGGATGGCAGGCCGCAAGGCATACAAGATATAACAATTGGCTTCCGATTCCCGCTTCGCAGATATCATCCAGCTACCATTAGATTATCTTGCAAGTCAGCCCTCGGTATGAACGAGTTCAATTTGGGCCTTCTACAAACCTGCCTGTCCCAAAAGATATGCAGCACTGGCAGTACAACCAAGCTGCGCTTGCAAGTCGCTTGTATTCGGGGTAATTTCTCCGCTATCCCACGACAATGAGCATTTCTAAGGGTCTCTAAATTCTTCGTACGTGACACCACCGAGTAATTCCATTGCGTGCTGCAGAGACACTCCGGGCACTCCCATCTGGCCCCCTACTTGGCACAACATAACACCAAGCTTTCCCCACGTGCAACAAGGCTTTCTGTCTCATTAATAATCCACCTGTCATCCCCAGTCCAAAACCCTGATCAAGATCCCCCAAGCGAACTAGTATCCCCGCGTGGTCCCTAACATTCCAGACCCTAAAGGCCCAGGAACGTAACTCCCACCTCGCTCATCGTGGCGGATCGGAAGAGGCCAACTTTATCGAGGACTCATTATCATAATCTAAATAATCTAGCATATAGACTCCAGGACCTGTCGCAATAGGTAAAAGAGCGTGGACATGGCGTCGGTCGGTGATTAATTGTCATTGTTCCCGCGCCACATACATACTTGGTATGTAAACTATTCACATTCCTGAGTGCTTAGGCATTTGATAGCCCAGATCACCTGTGGCTAGACTCTTGCGGCCAAGACGAAAGAAGGTACCGTATTTTATCGGACAAGCCTCATGCTAGGTCCCGGCCCTGATCAGCGTTCCTGCATTGGTGATTAACTTTTCCCAGAGGATGATCAATTCTTTGCCAGCATCTCACTACATCGTGCCTATGACTGACGTATAAGTACTGGTTGCTATCTTGCAAGGATGTGATGGGATCACTCCAACTCAAACACACTCGCTCTATTCCCTATTCTCTACATCATCTTTAAAACTTCAAAATGAAGCCTGTTTTCGCTTTGACAGTTTGCCTCAGCGGCATTATGGGCGCTGAAGCCTGGGTCTTACCTCCTGGTGGTGCACCCAAGGCTGGCTATGCTCTTCGTCCAGAGGATAAGACTGGAAATAAGGACGCCGCCGACACCAAGATCAAGTTCTCGCCTGCCGGTTCTTCTTCTACCGGTTCAAAGTCAAACGCTGTCATCGCTGGCTTCATCAACCCCAAGATCGGCGGTACATCACGTCGTGGCCTTGACAGGCGCGATGACGATGATGACGATAGTTCTGATGATGGTGCTGAAGGTGATCCCGAAGTCACCATCTTCACTCGTCCAGCCACCAAGATCGGCACCCTCAAGAAGGGAGAAACCTCTGGCAGCGATGATGGTGATGGTGATGATGAGGATGAGACAAAGTACTTCAAGACCAACAACAAGAAGCAAAACGGCAAGAACAAGGACGACGACAAGGAAAAAGACGATAAGACCAAGACCAAGAAAGAAAACAGCACCAAGACAAAGACAAGCGACGATGTGAAAAAGACAAAGTCCAGGCACTCTGGTGACGACGACGATAAGAAGACTACCAAGACCAAGAAGGAGGACAGCACCAAGACAAAGTCTACTGATGATTTGAAAAAGACTAGCAAGTCGAAGCATTCGGGGGATGATGATGATGATAAGAAGACGACGAAGACGACGAAGAAGGCGGGTTCTACCAAGACGAAGAGTAGTGATGATGCGACCAAGACGTCCAAGGTGAAGGATGATAAGAAGAAGGGCTCCAAGGATGATAAGAAAGCTGATGACAAAAAGTCTGGCTCGAAGGGTAGTGATGACAAGAAGAAGTCCAAGAGCACATAATCCACTCTCACTATTTATCACCATGTTTCTCTTACAACCATGTATCTTATCTAGACTTTCATTTTATCGGGACTATGCACGCGGCGTTCAGGAAAGGTAGCTGTCAATCATCATTCAGCCTCTATCTAGAATTGTACTTGTATCATAACAATAAATGTCTTCTTCCCCAGACGCGACAATGTTCTAAATATGTTTGCTTTCCTCCTCTCCGCAACTGGTATAGCATGTGATGGTTGTAGTTCGGGTACAGATATGTAATGCTTTGCTTGGACCGCTCTAGGATTGGCGCGTCCCTTGCTCTGTGGAGTGTTGAACTTGTTCTCTATGGTGGATATCGGAGCGACGAATGCGCCGTGGTGTTGGTGGCTTAGATGGGGATTCCCTGGTATTCGTCGTATCCGAGTGCGAGGTTCATGTTCTCTGCGAGGTTGTTAGAAAGGTGGTGCTGGAGTTTGGTAAAGGACTCACGGAGGCATTGTGTGGCGGCACCCTTGTGAAGGTTGTCGATGGTGGCGCATCTTTAACAAGTTAGTAGACGCATCGGATCTGGGATGGAGAGACTTACACAACGACACGCTTGCCGGTGCTGTCGACAGCAAAGCCACCAATCTCAACGTGATGCTTGTCCTGGATGGCCTTGACAACACTTCACGACGTTAGTTGATACGATAACCACAGAGCTTAGGAGTACGTACGGAGCTTCGCCGACAACCTTGACGAGCTTCTCGCCGGCGTATCGATCCTGGTAGATCTGGCGAATATCACGAGATGTCATCTCCTTGTTCAGGGGGATGTTGACAGTCAGGTGAATACCGCGGAACCAAGAGGCGCTGGATTTGTCAGTCCTCAGTGGCATAGTGGGCGAGGTAGGAGGCTTACACATGGGGCATGAAGGCAGCGGGGCTACCCAGGTGGTGGCTAATCTCTCGCTCGTGGATGTGACCTGTGAGAGAGTCTTTACGAGTTAGCTTCCTCTCTTCCCAAATCCTTCTTTTTGCACTTACAAGGCAATAAGTTGTCCTTGAGGTTGTTGGTGTCGTTCTTGGGAGAAGGCTTGGTACCTGTTCCATCGTCAGCTTTCCGAGTCCCGATTATTCTGCATCCTGCTGCGCGCAAGACATGGCGTCCGCATAAGTTGTGACATACCAGCTCCGCTGTAACCACTGACACCGAAAATGCTAGGGATACCACCGAGGTGCTCAACGATAGGAGCCAAAGCAAGCTGGGAGCCAGTGGCATAGCAGCCAGGGTTGGAGATTCTTGTCGCTGTGGCAAGCTGGCTTCTGGGCTGAAGCTCGCAAAGACCGTACTTCCATGTCTTTTGGTCCTCGTCGAAACGGTAATCGGCAGAGAGATCGACAATCAAGCTCTTGCTGTCGCCGAGAGCCTCAACGAAGGGCTGGCAGACAGCATTGGGAAGCGCCAGAATCCAGGCATCGACCTTGCCATCCTTATCCAGCTGGGTAACCTCCTCAGGAGACAGACTCTCATAGATAATCTTGCGTTTGCTGTAGCCCTTCAACTCCTGGCCCTGAAGTTCACGAGAAGAAACATGTCGGAGATCCATCATGGGGTGCTCGTTGAGAAGATCGATAAGAGCCTGACCAGTGTAGCCACGGGCTCCAATGAGGCCAATTCTCGAGGGAGAATCGTTGGAAGCATTCTTCATACCCAGAGGAGGGTTAGGGTTGGTCTGGACAGCGTAGGACAGACGGCCGGTAGAAGAGAGGCATCGAGCCTGTGCGACAGTGAAGCTTCGGCCGAGGGAGATCTTGGGCATGGGCGCAACGAGGGCGGCGGCTCGGGGGGCAACGCGGCGGGCGCTAGTGCGCAGGGCGGAAGAGGTAGCGGACAGCATGATTCCGATGGGGAGCGAGCCCAATTGACCACTGTAGGGAGTAGTAGAGGTGGTTGAGAGGGCGTGATGAAGGGTTTGAATTGTTGGTGGGCGGGCTCAAGATGCGACAAAATAATCCTTGATCGAATTGACGTTGGTGTGGGGTTTGCCGTTTTGTGTGGCTATTGGCGGCCGAAGTCGGTCGCTGGGGAAGTTGCTGACTCATCAGGCTTGGGACTTGATCGACTTTCCCCTACCTACAACAAGGAAACTGTGACTTGGCAAAAGGGAGAGGTCGATGTGGTCAATTGTGCAGGAGCATTTGAATGGATCTTGGCTACATGTTGAACACAATAGTTGCCTCTGAGCCATCACGTCAAGTGACCGTTCCATTGCTGTTGGCTGTTGCACCGGCGCCTTTCACGTTCAACAAAAGCCAAATGATGGCTTCAACGGTGCCCGCGAGGTAGAATTACCACCTGACAGTTTGCCTGTGATGGAGGGATGAGTATAAGACTTGGAATCATCTCAATATCGTGTGTTGAGCTGAGAAGAGAACCTATGGAAGTGACGAAAGGACATGATTTGGTCAAGTTCAGTGTAACTAGTTACATGGTGAATGGAGAAAGGAAGGCTTTCTGGTGGTAAATGCTCTATTGCAAATGCTAAAGTTTGGGCGCTTTCTGTGTAACATGCATGAGTGGAAGAGGCTCATTGTTGCCCTGGATGGCGTAATGACTGTCCCCAATCCTGTACTCAACTTGGAAACAACCTAAGTCAACAACAAACGACGCGAGGTGACAACACAAACAGCACTCGTCGGATGAAGAGCCACTGTATCAACTCTTGGCAACAAACGCGCAATCTTGACAAATCAGATGATGTTCTCAGCCTCTACATCTGCATCTAACACCACGCCATTCTGGCCGACGATGTATCAGTGCATCAGCCCACGCATTCTACACAAGTAAAGCTTAGTGCGCACTTCGACAATGCTACCGCCTTTTACCAGCTCTTCATGATGAAGATATCACGGCTCGCGGGAACTGGACTCTATCCCAGCTCTTGTTTTGTGTCTGGCGTACGGCCAGCAAAGGGCAGTCACTCCTACTTGTGCACCAGGCTATTTTCAGAGTCTCGTATATCTCCTCAATATAGCCCGGCAAGGTCAATCCCTCCATCACTCGCAACGCCAGCGAAGCCACAAATTGTTATAGGGTGTGATGGGATGATATGGTACAACCGTCTAATGCCTTTCAACCCGTATGCCATCGACCTCGACGTTACCTAAGCATGCGAAAAGCCTCGTCAGTTGGTCTTGAGCGCCTTACCTCGATCGTGAAGAATCCATTAGCGGCCTCCTATACTGGGATCCTGCGTCAAGGCCTTATCTCGGTGACAAACACCAGTCATGGTGCAACGTCCAATGGTGTGGCAGTGAATTTGGTGTATCCTTCTGGCAAGCGGGCTTCCAGTAGTCATGTTGCACGCAACAGGCGTCCGGGTGCCTCGCCCTTTGGGCAGACTCATCTGAGGGGAGATTGTTGGCGGACCGGTCCGTCGGGCATTTTGACCTCGTCGAGGTATTTATGCTGCCAATGGAACCATGCGAGGTTCTCTTCAAGTCTTCAAGCACTTCTATATTCTTCCGGTGCAAACAACTAACTCGCCCAAAATTCTTTCATCTTTACTCGGGGCGAGATGGCTGAGATTGTCAGACCTGCACTTGGTCAACACGTTTCCATCGGTACCCTTTACGATGCGAGAGTTGATCAATTCCTTCCGTCTTCTATTCTGCCGCCAAATCCGCCACAAGGAACCGTCTTGCGAAGCCTGCCCTCTCGTCAGCGCCAGAGTGGAATACATCAAGGCTCCAGTCATGCGAGTCGGTTCAACGCAATGCGTATCGATGGCAACCTTGCAGCAAGCATTCTATCCGGTTTAATCGGCCTCAAAGGATCTGCCAACTTTCTGAAAGACAGTACATTAGCTGGCGATATTCTCTATGGTGTTAACCGGAGTTTCTTCAACACCTATGAAGATGTTCTTAATCTCCACCAGGGTGTGTTGAGAAGCGGAATGGCCTCTGGAATCTTCCTCCGGGCTGAGAGTCGCAGTACCCACGTGGTCACCGGTGTCCGATGGGGGCTACAAAGCATCATGACAATGAAGCATCGCGTAGACGACCCAGATCAACGAGCGGCCCTAGAAGCTGCTTTCCAGAAAGACTTGAAGGAACTGGACGATATTGTCAGGTCCATTTACTCTGTAGACTGCGGCGACAATTCGCTAAGTCATCGACTTGAACTTGACTATGAGTTCATGCTCTATACTGATATCCAATGCGATTATGGCATTCACGAAGAGACACTTCCTCTGATGTGCAGGTTTCTGCAAACAGGTCCGCAGCAGATTACGCACACTCTTGACGGCGCAGGGTACCCGATAGAGTATACTTTACTTCCCATACATATGCTCCGTCATCTCATGCCTGGCGGGGGGGTTGTTCCCAGCCCTCACCATCCCCTGAGAGCTGTCACCAATGTTGATCCTTTATTTGTTCTTTTCGATGATTTGAATGCTTGTAAGGAGGAAGTCGAGGAGTACAGACACTCGCTGGTGGGTCGGGAGCAATATCTTTCAAGGGACCACATCGAGGAAGTTGACACAGCAATTACTCGGCTTGAAGCCTTCCGGGAAGATCTCCAGATGACTCTACAAAGGATTATACTAGGTATCAGAGATGGAACAGTGGATGAGAATCGTCTCCCGCAGCTATACAATGTTCACGAATCATCGCCTCGAAAGATCTCTATGATCGCTGGTCAGCAAAACGACAAGCTCAGATTCATCGAGCAATGTCTCAACAGCGGAGCGACATATATCGGTTTCAATGGCGCTTGCATCCACGAACGCACTCTGTCTCACGATCCTCCTCCATATCATTTCCTTTTCAATAATGCGGTGCTTAAGAGTTCGAGTTCATGGAATGATCAGTGCACAGCTCTGAGGGAGTTCCTTCACAACCCTCAGAACCAGAACCCAGTGTTTATAGTCGACTGCGATGCCCCCTCTGAGTACAGAGAGTTGGAATCCCCGGTCTTTGGTCCAATACGGACAATGTCGAAGCCAGTGATTGAGGTCTCGGAGTATCGGGATAGGTCAGCAGAACGCAGGCCTCCTACCAGACAAGAGCACGGGCAACGGCCACAAAGGCGTGTCGCTCGTTGTGATCCGGGAGAGATGGATTTTGATGCACAAAGACTGGCGGAGTGCCGCTTGGTCAAAATCCCCTGTCCCGGAAGATCTTGTGACTCTCACTTGAGTCATGAGTGGACCTGCGTCAATTGCAACACTCCTCTTGAGTTCGCTACAGTGACTGACTGCATCTACTGCGACTGTGGTTCAGCCGATTACAACTCATGGGACTTCAAATGCATTAGCGATAGTCACGGGCGCGGCTTCGATCGATACCACTCGGATGAGCTTTATCGACTCTTGACAAGATCAAAACGGCCTGAATGTCGCAATATCCTGGTTCTGGGACAGACTGGCGTTGGCAAGTCAACCTTTATCAATTCTTTCGTCAATTTCTTGACGTTCGAGAGCTTCGATGAGGCAAAATCAGCCCAGAAACTAGAGTACAGGGTCCCATGTTCATTTTTAGTCAGTCACTGGAACTCGTCGGACCCAGATCAGGAACTTGAGAACCGGACGATTCGCGTTGGCTCTGGAGACGATGAACACGATGGTACAACTGGCGATTCTGCTACGCAGAAGACGTCGGTTTACAGAGTGACATATAATGGTACCAAATACCGCATAATAGATACTCCAGGTATTGGCGACACCCGAGGTCCTGAAACAGACAATAAGAACATCAAGGACATCATGAATACTCTGAAAAGGTATGAAGAGCTTCATGGGATATTGATCCTGGTCAAGACCAACGAAGCACGCCTCACCCCCACAATTCATTTCTGCTTTGAGGAGCTATTGTCCCATCTTCATCGCAGCGCTGTTGCAAACGTCGTCTTTGGATTCACACATACCCTAATCTCCAACTATGCTCCAGGGGATGCGCTCGGGCCGCTTCAGAGCTTCCTCAAGGCCAACACAACTGTTGACCTAACAGTAAGCCGCGCAAACTCGTACAGTTTTGATGCGAAAAGCTTTCATTATCTGGCTGCGCGCTTTGAGGGTATCAGAGGCCAAGACGAGAGAAGTTCCCGCGAAAGCTGGGATAGATCAAGAGCAGAAACTTTGAGACTCCTTTCATACATAGACAACCTCAGACCACATGAGATCAGGCAAACGCTTACCATGGAAGACGCACGCGAAGCACTTGGTCATCTGATGATTCCCATGGTTGAGGTTTCCCAGGAGATCAGAAAGAATTTGAGCCTGCTGGAAGAAAAGATGGCAGAGTTGAATGACATGCGCCTGACGGGAGATGAACTTCGGAAGAGGCTTCATCTGGAAAGGATCAAGGTTGTTCCCACGAAGCTCGATAAGCCTCGGACTGTCTGCAAGAACAAGCATTGCTGCGAGTTCAAGTCCAATTCCAACGGCGAGGTTGTCCCATTCTACAGGTCAATTTGCCACGAAGGTTGCAGACTACCAGGTGTTACTGAGGAGTGCGTGGGTCATCCAGAACTCATCAAATGCAGGGCTTTCAAGGAGACCAAAGACAAGAGTTGTAGAAGTTGCAAGCATAGTTGGCAGGAGCACATGCATTTCTTCTATGAACTGACAGAAAGTAAGGTCAGAGTCAAGGATAAAGACGTTGAGCGACGCCTCAGGGATAATGCAAGCGATATGGCTCTACGACAAGAGGGTATAGAGAGAGTTCAACAGCTTGAGAGGGAATACAGAAGTGAACAGAAGCAGCTACGAAAGGCAACAGCGCAATTTGTCGCGTATCTGAGAGAGCACTCTGCTAATGCCTTTAATGATGCGACCGAAAAGTACTACGACCAGCTCATCAAGATTGAGACAGGCAAGATCCAGTTCGGAAAGGACAACAGAATAAACGTCGATGCGAACAAGAGAAAGCTCAAGGGTTTAACGGACGACAAAGACAGGCACCTTGAGCTAGTCAAGACGATACAGGAAAACATGCGTGCTCCTCGTGACCAGACGGAAGCGCTTCTGACTCAAGATGGGGTCGAGCAACTCATCAGGGATCTATACAATCTTAAGCACTTTGGCAAGAGTTTGAGGAGTTTGAGGGATGATATTACGCATTACAAGGACCGTGGCAAGCGATCGAGGTCGCGGAGGTCGAGGAGCACGGAGACGCGTGAGGATGTGAGTGATAGATCGAGTCGAAGCGATGAGCGTGAAGAATCGGGACGGAATAGGGGAATTCTACGAGGAATTCATAGATTTCTGTCCGATATCTAGGTCCATTGGGGGTGACATGGTAAGCTGACGACTGGTGGATGAGGGAGTAAGACTCAAGACTTTAGAAGAGGTTGATACAACTTAGTAGAGTCTACTGAACCTTGTCAGAATTAGTTAAATATTTTCGTCGCCTAGGGTCAAAGCAGGAAGATGGCTCCTTCACGATCAAGAAAACACATATAACAAGAAATGCAGTTTGCTTATTGTTTTCACTCCAATGATAATTACAGTCCAAACAATGTTCATTTCCATCATCACGCTTCCACAACCGTTTTAGCCAATACAACCAACCAGTTCCAATCGTATTCCAGTGTAATTCTATCGCTTCGAGACCCTTGCACTACTTCTAGTCACGCCGCGAACCGAACTCTTTGCCTGGGCCTTGGTCTTCGCGGGCGCCTTGGTTTTTACAGGAGCCTTGGGCTTCGCTTGGCTTTTCGTCTGGCGCTTAGCCTTGGCCTGAATCTTATCCAAGCCCTTGACTTGGTCAAAATAGGCGTCGACGAGCTTGGGGGCGACCCCTTCAATGTAGTCTTGGTCTTCCCACGTGTTTTCGGGTGTGTCGTAGCCTAGCCATTCGACTAGGACCTGCGGCACACCATTACGCACGCGGTGTTTTCTGATCGCGAAAACTTGGTACACCTCGTCGTCTTCGGGGTTCTTAGGTCGGCCCTCGGGCTGCGAGCGCCAGTACGCAAATAGGCCCTGTCGGTTGTCGGTATGAAAAAGTTCCTCGGAGATCCAGGAGCTCTCGCCGTCCTTCCACTGCACGAGAAGCTCGATCTCGTTCCCGTTCCCGTTCTCAACCCAGCGATGATCCGAAATTCTCACGAATTCGTATCTCTTGTCAACTTGCGCCTCTTCTTCTTCTTCTTCAGAATGCGCCTCTTCGAGCTGTTCCTCAGGCATCTTCTCTGTCCCATTTGTTTGCGGTGCCTTTACGCGCGAGGCCCTGGAGGACCTTCTAGGGCTCTTAGTCTCGCTGACTCGAAAAACTCTCTTGGGGATTGGGGCCGGCGATTCAGGCTCGGCCGATTCAAGCCCTCTAGGGGAGGATCGAACTGCGGGCGATGACGCGACACGGGAAACTCTCTTAGGGATTGCGGCTGGTGACGTGGCGAAGGCCGGCGAAGATCCTCCAAGTTCAGCCGATTCTCGCCTTCTAGGAGAAGATCGGACGGCGGGCGATGATGTCGCGACACGAGAAACAGGTCCGTTAGACTTTGGTTGTTTGTGTATCGGCGACGAACGCGTCGATGTGCTGATGCGCTTCTTAACACTCAGCGGCGGGGCCATGGCGATGGTCTCTCTTCGTCGACTAACGACAGAGATCTCGGCGGTGTTGTCGTCCGTGGATGCAAGAGAAACGTTACTCAGACGCGAGCGCTAGAACAGTCAAGTCAGTTGGGTGTCCAACATACATAACACTTGGGGGACGGGAGGTGCCAGCTCATCAAGGCACCTGCGCAACGCAACGCAGCGCAGCGCAAAGCTGGGCGGGCACCTTCTAGATGAGACTCACGGGACTGCGACCTGCCGGCTCCGAGAACCTATCCGCAGCGCGTTTGGCAAGACGTTGCTCTCTAGGCGATAAACTCGGTCGCGAGGCGGTAAGTGGCATGCTGGAGGGTGGAGGTCTCTCTGCGGGCTGCTTGAGCGGTGATGACAGGAAGTTGAAAATCGCGTTCATGGTGACGACGGAAACACGGCAAGATACAGGACACACAAACAAATTGTTGAAAAGGATGCGACTTGGACTGATTTATTCGAGCAAAAAAAAAAGAAGAAAAAAAAAGGCGTGACAAACGGAGAGGAACGCGGTTTGAAGCCTTGTCTTACGTCGAGTTTGTATTGGTTAAGTTATGTCTGGATGAGATGGGCTGGGATGGGTTGTTTACTTTTTTGTTTGCAGCTGGAGCCGTTGAAAGGTGCACTCACTGAGAAGAGGCCGGCCCGCTCGGGGAGGCAAGAAAACTTCAAACCTCGATGTTAAGTGACAGAAATACTCAGGCAGATTTGTAGAATCTTAGCTATTTTGTACGAGGCTAAGTAAGATAACTTTTGTTGGATTTATTTTTACATCCTAAACTTATGTTTAGTCTTTTCTTGCGCCCCATGATGCCCCAGCTTTTTTGCATGAGCACCTCAAAATGCGACAGGTGGGTGGGGGCGGTGGGGTGACCTAAATAGACTAGCGCCGAGATGTCTCTACCACGAAAAGTGTCTGCATGCAAGCGCAACATCATCACCAATTACTATGCGACACATCTATCAACCAATTGTCGGTGTCACCGGAAGAACACTGGTTGAGAAGGGGCAGAAAATTCAATAACCAACCTTTTGAGCATGTAAATGTGTGAGCTCATATGAAACGAAAGAGGGGTATCGAACGTGACTCAAGGTTCGGTGAGACCCAAACTCAATGGCCTCGCATCATCCATCATCTGTCGACAGCCCAACAACAACAGCAAAAGGAAACACTCCCATGCATGACATCTCATAGGCTTCATCAGCAAAAGAAAGGGTCTGGCCGGGGATTGAACCCGGGACCTCTCGCAAGCTGTGCTGTAGGGTTTTCCCTAAGCGAGAATCATACCACTAGACCACCAGACCGAGTCACTCACGTGATGCTTGTTGCTGAAGGGGAGTGAGCAAGCAGGGCCCATGTATGGGTAGTGGAAGCGGCGGAGATGGAAAGATGTTGTTTTTGCAGTTTGAAGTGAGCAAAGTGAGTGATACAAGTATGGATGAAGATCAAGTCAGAGTTTAGGCGTTAGCGGGTGAAACGGGATGACGGATGGGGAAGAGCAGAACGGTTCTGAGATGCTTGGCTGCAGGGTAATCGTAACTCTTTGTCATTGAGGACGAGTGTTTGTCGCGTGCACAAATGAATGATGATACATAGTTGAGTCTTAAAATAACTAAAGGATGGTTTCTCGATCTATTCTTAGCCGGGAATCAAAGAATTATCGATGGGTTTATCGCGCTGCCTTAGCATAAGCTTGGTAGAAGCTGTTGACAGTGAAGCGAGTACTGATTTGAAGCATGAACGAACATGGCAATAAAAAAATAAACCCGTAAATTTATTAGCCTACATACTTTACAAAAAAGCGTCAAGGTCTCCCTCCGTTCGCAATAAAACTTAAAATATCAAGTACCCGAGCAAGCACAATCAAAGCGTGCATATGCCGTTCCAATGTTTGTCGCATGCGCTCTATCCATCAAGGTCACCAGATTGCGAGAGCACAACACATAACCTTGTGAGGCAAGCCAGATAAAAAAGTCTACATTGAAGCTGATGAATTGAACTACTATCATATGAATTTCCATTTTAATCCACTAATCATAATAAAACGAAGCATGGACTTAACACGTACGGCTAAGCTGCACATGCACCAGACTCCCTCCACCAATACTTCAGCCAGTGAGACATTTCCCAAACCATCACCCGCCATTCACATTAGCAACAAAAAGAGAAACAACCTTCTTTTTCCGGCCAACTTCCCCATCCTATTCGCCAATCTCTAACCCGGCACTTGAGAAAAAACTGCCGTCTCTGGATCCGAGGCCTGCAAGCGATCCCTCCATCGTGGACCAGGCCATGTGGAAATCGTACGATGTGTGGAGATGCACCCTGAAAGGGTGGTCACGTGAGAGCGACCCTTCTGATGATTTATCGCTATTTCTAGCATCAACAAGAGTATCTAAAAATCATTTAAAAAATCATTTTAATATTTCAGAAGTACTAGCATTACATAGGAGGTAATGATATTCATATTGCATGAGGATACGTCGTCGTTGTGTTGCTCCTCCATCCCTCGACACCTTGAAGGCCCAGACCGTCATGAGGTGCGGTCGAGCCAAGCCGTGGTCCCTGTTACGGTAACTTATAGGGCTGAAGAGAGCAATATCCCTGCATATCAGGCACTTACTGAACGCTACTGATATGTTTAAAAGGTGGACGTTGCCCCTTGACTGAACCTCTTGTCATCAACGAGTCTTGTCCTTGCATCATCGGTCACAGACACAGTACTTGAATCAGTAAGGTAAGTTAAATTTCTTCTATCAACGCCATGCTCTTCCATTATTTCTTGTCAACAAGGTTGTAAATCTTTTGGATGTCGGCCAACACAGACTCAAAGTCAATCTTAAGATCCTTGAGAAGCCCATCCTTGAAACCAAACACCCAGCCGTGAACAATGGGGTACTTGTTCTCATGCCACGACTGCTGGACATCAGCAGACTTGATGACGTTGCGACACTGCTCGACGACATTCAGCTCGACCAAGCGGTCGTAGCGAGCGCCCTCGTCCTCGATCGTATCGAGCTCCTTCTCGTGAAGGCGGTACACGTCGCGGATGTTGCGAAGCCACGGGTTCAGCAGGCCGAGGTCCTGGGGGGTCATAGCCGCCTTGACACCTCCGCAGCCGTAGTGACCACAGACAATGATGTGCTTGACGCCGAGGTGCTTGACGGCGTAGTTGATGACGCCCATAGCGTTGAGGTCCGTGTTGCACACGAGGTTGGCGATGTTGCGGTGGATAAATGCCTCGCCGGGCTCAAGACCGCAGATCTGTTCGGCGGGGATGCGAGAGTCGGCGCATCCGATCCAGAGGTACTCGGGCGCCTGGCCGGCGGCGAGGTTCTTGAAGAAGTCGGGGTTGACCTTGGCCTTGTTCTCGGCCCAGGCGCGGTTGTTGTGGAAGAGCCGGTCGTGGCTCTGCTGGAGATACTTTGTGATGTCTTTTTCGGCCATTGTGCGCCACTCTGGTTTTGGAGCGGGTTTTGGGTCTTGTGTGGATGGGGATGAAGATGAGAAACGGGTTTGGAAGCTGGTGAGTATGGAGCGAGATGCAAGACGTTGAGATGATGAGGATAAAGATGCGAAGGAGGAAGAGGAGGAGCGGAGAGAAAAGGAAGGGAGCCGCGAGGAAAACAATAGAGGAGGCATCCACAGCGCGGTTGCAGCTGCAGTGTGAATATGGTGCGATAAATAATAATGGAATGGATGGGATGTGACAGCGACGGTTCAACGGACAAGGATAAAAACGGGCAAGACTGCAGCAAACCACCTGCAGTAGATCCAATCCCAATCCTTGGCTTGGTTACACGTTGGGGGCGCACTCAGTGTGTGCTACTGTCACTGTAAAATAAGTAGCCTAATAAAATACGGTATTAAGAAGCTTCGCTGGAAATTCGGACGGAGAGATGCCGAAGGATAAGAAATTTTGGGGATGACGACGTAATTTGTTGAGTAGCCTTTTTCTCTCCATTCACTTTAAGCTCAATTGGTTGGATTGGGCGATTGGCGATAAGTTTGATAACAGCCGAGATCAAGATTTCGGTCGCCGGGCCGTGCGTAGCCGTGCACCGGCAGCTGACGAGACTTTTCCGAGCATGTCCGTGAGTAATTGGGAGCTATTCTATTGTGTTCTACGTACTCTATAATTTGGTGTTGTGCCTTGGTAGGTGGTGATGGTTGTGACTCAATGTGAAGGATTAATAAAACCCGGAAGCCGGGGATTGTCAGCTCTGCCGACCCCATGTAACAAAACTCAATTTGTATTGGTCACTTGGAAACAAAACAAAACGTCATATAGCCGAATTGCCGGATCCCGGAGATGTTCATCTCACAACCCCACGTTCTGATCCTCAACACCAGATAATCGCTTTTGCGATGCACATGAACTGGTACTCATACGCACTAAATAGAAATACTTTTGTGGGAACATGATACTGTACAGTCCTGGCTGCAATGTAAAAGAAACGCTGGCCTGAGACAGTATGACCAACACTGACCAAACAAATGCATCTGCTGAAACATGTCTAGGATTGGGATGCGAAGCAATCTCCAACGAAACCCAATCCTAAAACTACATTTTGCCTCCCATCTCATCCAACTTCTTCTCCCAATCGTCACCCTCAAACCGCAATAGAAATACCCTTTGATCCTCCAAATGCCTCTCCTTCATCGCCACAAACTCTTTCCTCATATACGCCGACTTCACCCCCTCCTCAATCACCCTTCCCTCTTCTAAAACATTCTCCACTACCCTCTCAAGGTAGGGGAAATCCTGGTTCGCAGAGTCTAGCGATTCATTGGATTTGCGCTTCCTGTTCTGCGCCTCCATGAGATTGTCCTTTTCAGGTTTCCATCTGGCTTCGCCCGGGGTTTTATACTGCTCTCTGTCGATCGTGAAGTGGAGGTTTTGAGGGAACTCCGCGAGCCACTTGCTCACCCTGCGCTCATCGTCGTTGATCTTGGCGTCGAGTTCCGTGCACGCCTTCTCGCATTCCTTGTGTATCCTGACTAGTGACGCTCGCTTGTCCTGACATGTCTCTAGCTCTTTCTTCTTCTTCTCGACGACCTCGTTACGCTCGCTGCGCTCCTTGCGGCGCCCATCGACCACCTTAGAACGACTCTGCTGAGAGGGATTTGGGCAATAACGTTTAACATTAATAGTATACCTTCCGCTGTCCACAATAGTCTGAATATATATCACAGACCAATTCTGAGTTATGGGGCGGAACAGAGGAGCCACAAAGTTCGAGCTTGTCAGGTCGAAGAGCTTCTCATCGATATCGCATGACGGCAGTATGCTTATCTGGAGTGACGACCTGTCGCTGAGTAGCTTCAGTAGGTAATCAAAACTCTCTTGCGTTAGCTCACACTACTCCTCAATTTGACGTAGGCATTCATGCGCCTGCTGGTCCTTCTCCGCAGACTCAGGAGTCTTCAGACTCCCAGAGGATGGCCTCTCAAGACCGTTGCGTGTCCTCATCCGTGGTGCCATTGCGGAGAATTGGGTATGGGAACTGTCTAGGTTAACAAAAGGCGTATAAAACGATGATGCGCAAAGAATGTATTGAAGAAATATATTCAGATAACTTGCTGTGTTCCCCATATCGAATGATGCTATGCCTGAGGAGGCCAATACTGAACATATATAAACATGCTAATTATAATAAATACACAGATACTAAAGACCTTGTCAGTTTCCGAAGGGTAACAGCAAACATCAGCACCCAGCCGTTAAAGGAGGGCTGTTTTGATCATAGACTGATAGATGGAGAGGGAGCTAAGGCAGACTGCCGTGGCCATATGGCCAAGGTCTAAGAATTCTGTTCTATCCTATCTGTGATTGGTTGGCCAACGTGAATGTTCGTGGTGAATGTTGGCTTCAATATATGCTTCCTACCTAGGGTGGTGGAGCGAGCGTTCTGCAATGCGCTAATGCAGCAATGATGCTTCTGACAGCGAAGGTGAAGTGAGAAATACGCTGTCTTGGTTACATGCACGGGATTGACTAGAGAAAGCCTGGCCGCTGGAAGAGTACCGTCAGCCGTTTGGTGTTGCAGTAGCAGGTACCTGGTCCCTTCACTGACAAGGATATTCTTGCAAGTGAACATGACACTTTATATTTGAACGAAGTATCCGTTAGTTTTTCCAACTTATAAGGCGTTTGGTAATTCAATCTGTCGTTTGTCCAGTAAGCGCAGACCAATTCTCTTGACCGCAAAGATAAGCCGATGCAATGGAGCGTGCAATTTGGCGTGGCATGTAAGTAGCCGTGCCTGAAAGTGCGGAATCTTAAGACGTGGCTTGTGAGACGCAGATGCACAGGTAAGCTGTCACACTGACGGCTTGAGAATGAAAATAATGGTCAAGTTGGCGGGTGAGACACGACTGCTCGTAAGTAATTTTAGGTTATGTCAATAACAAGGTGACGTGATTGCGCGTTGGCTTCAGCAGACACTCGAGGAAACCAGTGGCTCTAAGTTAGAAAAGAACTGAAGTAAATAAAGGTCTCTGGGATAAGTTAATGGGATTGGGTGATCCGACAAACAAGCCGACGCAAGGGGGTTGTGTTAAGTCACAGGAATTTGAATCAAGAGAAAAGAGGAATGACTTGTGTAGCTGTGGAATGCCTAATATTACTTTATATGTGCAGAAGGACTAAAAGTCTCATATAGCGTCTTTTTATAGGAAATTAGCAGACAGTCAGAGATTGCGACAAGTCTAGAGGTTCTTTTTAATACGACAAGAAGGGATAAGATAGTCCGATTACCGCTGTACTTAAAAGTGTGAAGTCCGTCGCGAAATGTTCTACTGATATCGTCTTGTTCTCTGGTATTTTGAAGGGAAAAGTGCGAGTCATCATGAGGAGTCAAACAATCCTCACGACAGTCTTGGGGGCGAGTGGTGTTCTCTCACAACCAGACCATGGAGCTATGAGATTGGATACATGGTGTGTTACGTACCTGTCTACCTACCTTGTTCCTGTGGCAAATCCTGGTCCATCAACGGGAGCATCTTCTTTACAACCGACTTTTGCGGGAAACAGCTCAGTACCCGTGACACGTAAGTGACCTGAGAGCTGGGTAGCTAAGGATTAAACTGACCGTGTAATAGAAACAGAGTCCCAGAGCTCGTTGACGCCTGATACGTCGGTTCTCACATCTGATGCCACTGAGGTGTCTACAAGTGTGGAGGTTGGACCAACGCAAGCTCAATCTGGCTCAGAAACAGTGTCATTTGATTCAACGACAGGAACTCTGACCGACCAAATCACAACATTACCAGAATCTATCGTCAGCACCGATGTCCTCACTACATCAACAGGCATCATCGAGCCGCCAGGCCGCACCGTCATCTTCCTCATCTCCGCGCCCAACACCCGCAAACGCCAAAACACAGACAAAGGCTTCGTCGGGAATAACAACCCTTCAATCTGCACTTTTGCTCAAAGCTTCAACCTCGCTGAAGAGCAGCTCTTCACAGATGGAGTGCCATTCTTTTATGACGGGGAGGACTACAAAGAGCTTGTTGCGGGACCTGCGCCTCCGGCAGGTGCTGTTACGAGACTTTTTGGAACAAATGGACAGGCGCTACAGGTGAAATTGCCTGGTGTTACAGCAGGATTCTGTCAGGCGAGTGATGGGAGAGTTTATGTGACTTTTACGAGTGAACCGGCTGGATGTGAGGCTGTGATTTTGGAAGTTTATGATGGCAAGTTAATTTGTGAAGTGTTGATGTGAAGTTGACGCTGATTTGGGATTAGAGAGGCAGTGTCAGAATGGGAGACTTGTTGGTATTGACACAACTACGAGCGCGATTGAGACCGCGACATCTGAAGCCACCAGCGCCGAAGGTTCTGCGACGAAAGAAACTGCATCTAGTTCTGAAAGCATCGCGGCATCAAGCAGTGTTGCTCAGAGCCAATCTGTCGGACCGGTTTCTCAAACGACTGAGCCCGAAGCATCTACGGTAGCTTCTTCCAGCGTGGTCGAGTCTATCTCAGCCAGCCCAACAACCAGCATCGCCGCGTCGGAAGCCTCTACGCTGTCCCCAGCCTCATCTTCTGCTCTTGATGAAACCACCACTGATGAGGTATTCCCAACCAGTGCGCCTTCGCTCGTTAGCACAACCACTGAGGCAGAAGAGTCAACTTCAATGGAGCCAACGTCGCAGGCTTCATCCGAGACAACGGAGGCCTCTGAAAGTAGCTCTGAGGAGAGCACCTCAGCTGCCACGCCTGAGACTACCACCGAGGCTGAACAGTCCGCTACAGAGACTACTACCGCCGTGGAGACCACCACCGAGAACGAAACGACTATAGAGGCTACTACTGAGAGCGGGACTGAATTTGAAACTACGACAGAATATGCAACGACTGTCGTTTCTACCACCGAAGAGAACTCAGCTGAAGCCACAACTGTCGAAGAGACAACCACAGAAGACATCACAACAATAGAGTCAACAAGCGACGCTCCAACAACGACAAAAACTTCTACCGCCGCAGCACCGTCATAAACGGCTACACGTCGCTCAACGAGTTCACCGCAGAAAGCTTCGTAGACTGAATAGAAGCGTGATGCTTCGTCCAGGTCGTCTCCTACTGATTCTGACATTGCTCTCGTGCAGGGGATGATTGCCAGGGGTTAGGGAGTGAGCGTTGGATTGTGGGGTTGACGGACAGGGGTTATTCTTTCACTGTTGTGCTTTGTGAACACTACAATCTGCTTTGGCCTTTAATTTTGCTACAACTACAATTCAATTCAATATACCTCGTTACACCATATTATCTAAATACTCTTTTCTTAGATCGTTCTCTCATCCTTAGACTCCAATGTTGAAGTGATTACCAAGCGACGAGCCGCGCGGTTCATTGCCAAAGCCTCCGATTCGGCTAACCCATGATGAGACTCAAACTCCGCTACCAAAAGTCCGCCGCTTATTCCTTATTAATCCACCAACATAGAATCTATGATGTCGACCGATCGCCCGAAATATCCGAAATGATATACTTGCTCCCTCCTTCTTTCTTTCCTTCCTTTCCTTTGTTGATACCCTCTCTTACCGGTTAGCGAATATCTCCCCCGAGTATAGCTTCCAGTCGCCAATGAACGCGACAACACCATAATCATGCCGTCAGCACAATCCTCTCACGATGATACCTCCCGACGTCCCGATGTCAGCTACGGCTCCTTTCCGTCTGACACTCCTCCCCAACCCTCAAAGCCAACACAAACCTCCACACGCGCCCTCGCTCCCGACCTCCTCCGCGGCCTGCTAATGCTGCTTATGGCAATGGACCACATGGCCCTCGCCCTAAACACATGGTCCCACGGCACAGGCCGCGAGACAGAAGCGGACGGCGTGCCCATCAAGCGCTGGAATCGCACGCCCGCCTATATCATCCGGACATTGACGCACCTCTGCGCACCGGGGTTCACGATGTTGCTGGGAATAGGCGTGGTGTACCTTGGACGATCGCGGAAGAAGCTGGGCTGGTCGAGTGGTCGTATTGCGAGGTACTTCTTCATAAGGGCTTTTGTTCTCACGGCTGTGAATGTGGTGTTGGGATGGGTTATTACAGTGGGAAAAGTGTGGTTTATGAATTTTGTGCTGTTTTCGCTGGCGGTGGATTATTTGCTTGCGGGGTTGCTGTGGGTTGCTATGGACTTTACGGAGCCTTGGCTTGCGAAACATATCCCGAGGAAGTCCTCCGATGAAAGTGAAGCGTTACTCGGAGGAAGTGAGTCTTCGGACTTTGGAGAAACTGTTTCTTGGCATGTTCACAATGCGCTGCTTGCAGTGTTGGGTGTGGTGACGATATGGTGGAATATCTGGCTCTCACCTACACACGGCCACTGCACCGTCAACGACCATTCGTCTTCTCTGACAATTCTATCAGCTGGCCAACCTGGACCGACAGATAGTCCTGCTATTTCTCATAATCCCTGGTTCGGGATTTGGTTCTGGACTACCTTGACAGACCGAGTTCAATCGGTGTTTCCACCCATGGCTTGGGTATCGTTCGCGATATTAGGTCTTTTATACGCGCGCATCGACGTAGCTCGACCATGGAACTCCCGTTTCGCAGCGCTGTGCAACACCGCCGCTGGCATATTATTCCTCATAATCTTTGTCCTCACGCGCGTGTTACACGTTGGAAATCTCTCCGAAGACTGCCTCCAAACACCCGAGCACATGGCGCATCCCGACCAGAACCAATACCTCGTCTCAGTACAGTCCTTCTTCTACATAATGAAGTACCCCCCCGACGTCGCATTCTGGGCCTTCACTTTAGCTGGAAACCTGTTCTTACTAGCTTTCTTCGGCGGTATTCCTACCAGTGTCGCTAAGCGCTTCACCATGTTATTGGACTTTGGTAGAGCGGCGTTGTTCTTCTACCTTGCGCATTTGTTCTTCGTCTTTATCTTTGGTGGAGTCATGGTTGATTGGTTTGGGCATGAAACTGAGAACCATGGACAGATGGATCCGGACTCCAAGCGAGGTATTGACAATGCTTTTGCATACCTTGCTATTTGGGGGTTGTCGATGTTATTGCTGTGGCCTTTGGTGAGGTGGTATGGTAGGTTCAAGGCCACCAAGCCAGCTGACTCCATTTGGAGGTTCTTCTAGATCTCTGTATAATTATTGTTGTAAAATATGATAGACATTGTATAAGACGATTTCAAGATCAATTATCACAACTAAGCGAATGAACTGCATTCTCTGGTTCATGCCATCAGCCCCCGTGGCCTGCCTTGCAAATGAGTGACGGTGATGATTGGGTTTGCTTACCAGCCCTCACGGAGCTTAAGACCTCTATCCTAAATAATAAAAAGACTTTGTAGATTCAACATAATTTAAGATGGATTTAGTAATTTAGTATAGATTTAGGGGAGCTTAAAATATGTATTTTTGACATCTTGCTCCAACGTCAGATGCTCGCTGGGGACCACCTTATCCATGTATGACACTGGATCCTGATGGGGCTGACTGTGTCCAACACGCTCGCTCACCTCAAAACATCATCATCTTCATCTCTTCATCCCCAATCAACCCAAACTTCATTAAACACAATCAAAATGACATCTCCCAATATCTCCTCCCGTATCCCAACGCTCATCATCCTCTCCATCCTCACAGTCTTTGGCTTCGACGCGCTCATGCTCCAACTCGACCGCAACGGCTACACCTCCATGCTAAAATCCATCATCCACGACCCCCTCCCACGCTTCCTCCCCGATACTAATCGCTTACTCCTCAAGCAATACACTGGAATAGGACCAGCTGATGACTTTTTCGCTTTTTCGAACGTTATCTGGGCGAATGTAACTGATGGCTCGAGGCCGGAACTTTCGCTGTTTACGTTTTGTTTCGGGGCGCAGTTGATTGCGTTTTTCGTGGTGTTTTTGGTTGAAGCGCAGAGGGTGCTTGCTTGGAGTCCACTTGTGCTAAAGTGAGTTGTTTTTGAGAATTGAGAATTGATGTGCTGACGATGGATGCAGTGGTTTCTTTTGGGGATTTGCAGTGCAGAGTCTTGGGTTTGGATTCGTTGCGCCGCTTTACTTTGTCATTCACTTGATCTTCACAGCTGGATCTTCAAGGTCTGAGAGTGTTCATATTCGCGACTACTTGTGCCTTCACACGGTTGTTCCGTCTTTTTCTCTCGGATACATCGTGCCGTGTATTTTCATGGCATATCCATTCTCGAACTTTAATGTGCGACAGTGGTCTAATGCAGTCTGGTCTATTGCTCCAGTCTACATCTTCACACTTCAAGCGGTATTCACTGTTGTTCTGAAGAGGCTGAGTGTTGGACAGGATGCGTACAAGCCAAAGGTCGTGCTAGACAAGACTGCCTTATCGCATGCCTACAGCTTCGCATGGAACGCCGCAGTCATAGGCCAGATGACAACCTACGCCGTCCTCATCACAGCATCTCTCCTCCCAGGTCTCTTCCCTGACGGTGTAGCGGCTTCACTGAGCATGAACAGAGTCTTCATTCCTGACGCGGCGCCTCATTCTTACAAACCCATGTCCAGTGCCGCAGCGGCTATTCACAACTTTTTGATCTATGATTTTGCGACTGGATCTGTGGCGGCGCTTGCGTGGGCGCTGCAGCAACTGCTGGAGGTTAAGCCTGAGTTGAGGGTTGGAGAGGAGAGGACTAATCTCATGAGGGGGATTGTTACGAGTGTCTTGCTGTCGGGGCCGGGAGGGGCGGTCGTTGCGTTGATGCAGCATCGTGATGAGTCTGTTCTTAGCGCTGAGGGCAAGGCTGAGAAGATTCAGTGAACGATGGTGATAGGTGAGCGGATGTAAAAATTAAGGGCAAGATGGCGATGGGATTAATTCTGTTTATCTAAGCCTTCTCCTCTCTGTTTTCACCAAGAGGGACATCTAAGCCATGACGTCCCCTGTATCCTGACACCTCAGCTGGTTTCCATCCGCCATTCTGTAACAGAGACTCATCCTTGAGACGATAAACCTCCACCTTGAGGGGCCGACAGCACTTGATCATCTCCTCCTCACTATCCCCTCCAAAGCCCCAAAGCGACAAGTCACCGCCAGGGCAAGTACCTACAACAATTAGCAACTCTCAGCTCACATCTAATCTCGAGCGTGCACTTACTCAAAGCCATAAGCAGATCCTGCTCCGCCAACAACTCAATGTAGTCACCCTTCTCCGCCGGACAAGGATTCATAAAATACCTCCCCTGCTTATCTAACCCCGTGACCTGAAAGATATTGATAACATCATGAACATCCCCCTCATTCAAGCCATACGGTAACACCGCGCGGGTGAGGTTAGAGTGGCATTGGAAGTTATACTGTCCTCCGCTGAGAACAGTGTTGATGTACGGATCACATCGCGTGCCGAGAAGATCATGCACTCGACCTCCGTGCTCATCTGTGCCGTACCAGTCTAGAGTATCGGTGATTATGGTGGCCAAGGGTCGCATGTACGGGAGATTGGACCAGAGACGGTCGTACGTTGAGACGTGTGAGGCGTGGAGCTGTTTGGTACGGGAAGCCCAGAAGCGTTCACGCGGGTTATGAGCGTTCCAGATATTCAAGTCACCTATCTGTGTAAGTGAGATATCCACCCCATTGTCTTCTCGTCGCCCCTCACTCAACAACTTCAGATAGCCTTACCAACCTGCGGCCCCTCAGGCGTGCTGATCTTGACGATACAGCCTGCTGGAGCTTTCCATGCTTTGCCAGATCGAATTGGTAGAGTGAATTCCTCAATGAGTTCACGCGGTGCTTCGCGGATGGAAGTGTACAAGCTCTTATCGACGGTGAGGACTGAGCCTGGGGAGGGGAGATAAGCTGGGACGGGCTTCTTGATGGGTTTTCTGTTTGCTAGACGCTCAGCTCCGTTGGAAGACATGATGGCTTTGAGATGTTTTGTTTGAGCAGGATCAGAAATTTCGTGATGTGAGGAGGAGAGTGTTAAGTAATAACGATCTCTTGGCTGTTCTAAGTGGAGACTTTATCGTATCTCGTCTTGTATTGATTGCATCAGGCTGATTGAGTTACGGGAAGGCGCGCGATAAAGTAGGTACCTACATATCTTGAGTCTGGAAGTACTCATAGGGCGTGCATGACATTTACTCATTGATCATTAATAATCTGCGCTTTTAGCCAAGGTAGACTTTGGACTGCATGTTGCTTGTGGATGATGCGATTTCGGAGGTGGATCGGCATCGCGAAGACTTGCCGATATTGACCATGTACGGGAAAGGAAAACTTGCCATATGGTCTGCGTAAACGCCCTAGACTGCGATCTGATATCCTCTCAATACCTCCCTCACCCTATCGATCTGCGGGCCTAACTAGTCTTTATTACAACTGTTTGCAAGTCTTTTGACAGACCAAGGTATGTACTGTATGTCTGTCTGGCTCTGTTGCAGAACCAGCGCCGCTGGGCTTGCCCCTCATTACCTCATTACCCCTCCACCGCCTAAGCTCAAGACCCCACCAGAACTTTGGCTTTGTGTGTACTTTCAGGATCTAATCCAATACACAAAGATCACGCCATCGAATAGTGCCTGGTGGGCTTCGAGAACGGTATTTAGAATTGGGACCCGAAATACAGCATCTGTCGACCGCGCGCCGTCTCCCCCCAAGAATGGTTGCGTCGGATGAGCGCGTCGCAAACGAGTATATTGACTACCGAAGCCCTTCACGATGCGCCCCAAGACGACAACGATCACGAGTACGAAGACAATGATATAGCCATAGCCACCATGTAATCAACATATCGAACCCCATGAAAGATGGGCGCAGGAAGCTCCAACGCGATAGTGATCTGGATATCCACCTTTGTCGCAACTTCGAGAGCGTCAACGATGAAGGACACCGCAACTCTGGACGTTAGCTACGACGATTCTAAAGCCGAGAATGGGACCTTTAATACTGCCGAAAACGTTCCAGAGTGCACGAATCCATTTGGAAGCTTGTACCATTTCGAAGTTCGCATCTACGACGATGCTTCGCGAGCGCGTGTCTTCGCTGTGAGGACCAGTGCAAGAGTACTCCCACCTGGCGTTATCGGCAACAAGACCTTCCCGCGAAAGACCGATGACACTTTAGCTCGAGCGACGCGAACTCGGTCGATACAAAATTATCTCGCAATCCTTCCTGTGGCTCGAAACACCGGCAAGAGAATGGCCCAGGCTCTGACGATCTTGGTAGCTGCCCAGCAACAACCTGGTTAGCCGTGGTGTTCGGGGTGGCAGCTGTGCCACAACTACCATGGCAATGTTACCAAGCAGCATCAAATGTAGCGATTGGACAAGACTCCAACGTATCATTGTTAAGAAGTCATCAGATAACCTAATCACAAGAGTGTAGCAAGCAGTGTTCCGAAAGGTCGGTATTTGTCTCATACGGCGCACTGACCTTGATCTTATTGTTGCTCGGTCTGCCTACAGCTTTTAACGCACGTCGTCTAATCCTCGGAACATGGGACCTGTCTTCCTGGGGCTTTGGATGAAAGTGACTTGAAATGGCCCTCAACTATGGGTTTTGTACAGGCAGGTCGCCGAAGAGATGAAAGTTGGTCCATTCGCATGATATACGGATGGATGCTGTATCTGATGATCTTTGGGATTGAATATGCACTAAAGAGGAAGTAACACGGCCTTGTTGATAGAGTTGGAGTAATGTACCGTGGCTTGTGGGATTGGACCTCGTCGTGGTGCTGTTTATGAGGTACGTGTAAGTCGAAGCGTTGCCAACCAAATGAGTCGCGCAATTCATACTGCAAATACAATAACATCGCGATGATCCACCTCGATAGGTGGAAAAATAGTTGTGGCTACGTTGTTCCGAGATACGTATTGTTATGCCAACAAGTTCAATTCGTATCGCGTTGAAATGGAAGAGTCCAAGATCAAGACACTATTGTTTGACGACCCAATACTCTTGGCGGATGACCGCCATGTGGCTTTATTATAGTGTATCAGGTTTATTTGAACAGGAATTGTCACATACTAGTAACCATTGGTCGGGAATGTCCCAATTGCCGTGATACTGTCAATCCGTCACACTCGATGTTGGTGTTGAATCAAATAATCGGCGATAAACTAATTCCCTCCCTCAATCAATTGAACTCTTCAATACTTGTACTCTACGAAAATAATCCACGGCCCTAGATAAGGACAGTTACACAATCCAATTTATCGAATATCTTTAAGTTCAGCTCTATTTCCACTATCGACCACAGACTGAGACACCACCAATCACCGTCCCATCTTGTCAAGGGAGACATCGTCATTCGACCCTTGCCCCACGCCTCAAGGAATGCTTCCAAGACAGGGGCTCATTCCAGAAAAAAATGAACATGATAAGAATTGCATGTCACCCTACAACTCCCTTGCGTAGGGCACGAGTAGCCTTATAGACCCCCAGGGTCCTCTCCGATCTGCGCTTTGTCTTGTGCAAGTCGTAATCATGGTTGTCATATCGGGCTCCCCCTGGGCCAAAAGACTGGTATTTCTGGTTATTTCTATAAATATTCTGCTCTGGTGGTATGTTTACTCAGTGCCGGGGGTTACAGATACTGTTCAGCCTGCGACGACGAAATTGAAGACGAACGATGCGAAAGCGATACCGGTGAATAAGAAGGTGGAAGGGAAGGGTGTGAAGGCGACGAAGGATGAGAAAACTGGCGAGTCTGTTGATAAGAAGGGAATTAAGACGTTCCGTTCTTGGAGTAACTTTGACATCGTCAGGCCCAAGAACGACCACACCTATGTGTATCGTCGGTTCAAGAGCTCGCCGCATAAACCACCACATATCGAATGGAACCCCAATGGAAAGCCACTCGCAAAGGGATACGTCTTCATCACACCGCAGTCCAGCGGCGCGGAGAGGGGTCTTGTGCAAGCTGCCTCGTTCATCATGAAGCAGAACGCAGAGATGATATACGCCCACAACGAAGAACCCTACGATTCTGCGGGTCTTCGTGTGCAGACCGTTCACAACGAGCAGTTCCTTACCCTCTGGCGCGGCCACCGAAAAATGAGTCATGGATTTGGAGAAGTCATCGTCATGAATAGCGAGTACGAAAAGACGGTTGTTCACCTCGACGCTATCATCACCAATATGTACGGTCAGAAGTTCCTTAGTGGGCTGGACTTTCACGAGCAGGAATTGACCACGCGAGGAACTATTCTCGTCACGGCTTACAACACGACTATGTACAACCTCACGCAAATGGGAGGGTCAGAACACGGCTTCGTGACTGACTCTCTATTCTTTGAGATCGATATCGAGACGCAGGAGATTCTCTTCAGCTGGAGCGCCCTCGACCATTTCTGGCCTGAAGACTCCATGCTTCCACTTATTTCATCCTCTGGCTACGGCGGGCCGAAGAATCCATACGACTTCTTCCACCTGAGCTCAATACAAGCCGTCAACCACGATTCGTTCCTCATCAGCAGTCGAAACTTCTGGTCTGTGTATCTGATCTCACGCTCAAATGGTAGGATCCTTTGGGAGTTGAGAGGGAATACCAAGGGAGGAGATTTCGGCGCGTTGCCGCACCATGGACGATTCCGGTGGCAGAACCACGTTCGTGCGCATAATGTCACGTCGAGGGAGATGATCCTCAGTATGTTTGACAATCACAACAGTCCGGAGGATATGGGAAAGACGTATTCGCGGGGTTTGCTGCTGAAGTTGAAGCTGCCGCCGAACCCAGATGAGAAGCCCGAGGTTTTGCGTATTCTCTCGCCAGATCGTGCAAAGATCTCGCCTGAATATGGAAGCTATCAACTTGGGTTGAGTAATGGCAACCAGTTCATGAGCTGGGGTGCAGGCGGTGTCGTCCACGAGTACGGCCCCGACGACGGCCACGATCTCCGCTGGCAAGCCCGCTTCGGCTACGACGAGTCCATTACCAGCTATCGCGCCTTCAAAGACGTTTGGACAGGCACACCCTCCAAATGGACGCCCGCACTCGTCGTAGAAAAGCGCCAAGACACCGTGATGGGCTTCGTGAGCTGGAACGGCGCAACCGACATAGACGCCTACCACATTTACCTCGCGGAACCAGGCACGGAGCTCAAACCATTGGGTAAAGCTAAGGTTTTGGGCTTCGAGACGGGATTTGATCTCGGTCCTAAGAACAACGAGACGAATTGCATCATGGTTGCTGCTGTGAGGAAGGGTCAGGAGATTAGACAGTCGAATGTTGGGTGTGTTGAGGGCAAGACGTTTGTTTCGATGATTGTGGACTCGATGGGCAAAGCGACGGGAGATTCTGTTGTTGAGAAGACTACGTTGCAGAAGATTATGGGTTATTTTTCGCGAAGTTGACGAGGATTGTATTTTACTGCGATGCAAGCATGTTGTTTGGTTAGTGTTCAATGAAGAGGCTCAGCTCATTTCCACCGTGGCCCAACGTGGGCGTTGATGATGGCGCTACGTTCAATAGTCCAGATACAAAGCGATAGTTCACCCAATGAGTGGTAATTATTGCTTAAAAGATAGAATAAGAAAGGAGTCTAGATTTAAGGATAAACATAGACTTAATTACTGTTTCTCGTCTCTTTGTTCTTGTTGCGTTGGCTCTAACTTCATCACCATGAGATTCACTCACCCTGCACTGCTTCTGGCACTGTACCAGCTTGCTTCAGCATCACCATGCAAGCCCTCTTCATCGGTCACCTCCAGTGCTCCTACAAGTGCCGACAATGAGTCCGCATCATCTGCGACCGAAACATTGACGGCGATCTCGGTGGAAACAGGCTCATCTACTATCTCTCATGACGCGACGTTGACTGCTTCTGAGACCGTATCGACCTCCGACTTGTCGATCTCCACGACTTTGGTGTCAACTTCAAGCGCAGAGCCTACAACAGATTTGTCAACAACCGTGGATGAGACCACGACCACCTTTGAGAGCGAGACGTCTGCTACCCTCATCTCGACTACCACCGCTGAGGCTTCAACCACTACATCAGCAGCCCCCGAAATCCCACCCAACCGCGTCGTCAACCCCGGCTTCGAGGACGCCTCAGTCTACCCCTGGGAATCCATGTCCGGAACGCTATCCTGGACATCATCTGAAGTCCACACTGGCAGTCAATCCGGCTTCTACAGCGGCAACACCCCCATGAGCGCAATGCAGGGCGTAAGACAGTTCATCGAACCAACCTGGATCATGCCTGGCAAGAGCTACAAGTTCTCCGCCTGGGTGAAGGTTACAAACACTGTTAACTGTGGTTCCCCCACGATAGTTTGTGGTCATGGCGTGGGTCAAGGCACTACTAGTTCGGTTGGGTCCATCGAGCAGACTGGGGACTTTTCTTTGGCTAGTGTGACGTGCTCTTGGACGCAGGCTCAGTGGGAGGCTAGACCGAGTGTGCAGATAAGGGGTTATTGTACGGGACTTTCTTTCTTTGTGGACGATGCGACTCTGGAAGAGGTTGAAATACTGGGGTGAGAGTGAGATTGCCTTGGTGGTGTTGGGAGCAAAGGAACGGGGAAGATGACAGCGATTACAATATATATTTCGAGTGCTCTTAAGTTTAATACATAGATAAGGACAGAACGACAACTAACGTAAGTTGCTACCGAGTAACATAGATTTTATAGAGATTGAATATATCAAAGAATAGTCCAGCCAGAACGACAACCTCGACGTTGAGTACCACAGTGACTAGCGCCTGAACGGCTCATACTGGCCAGTCTGAGGATTATATATGCTAAAAAAAACTAGAAGAAGAGCTCAAGGAAGTATTGAAGCTCTTGTAAGTTCTGTTAGTCCGTGGACGATGATGCGCTAGCTGAGGAGGTCTTCTCTGCTGGTAGTAGTGTAGTGGTGGCGGATACTGTATGTATGACTGAGTTCTGTAAGGGGACTGAGGGTAATGATAGTAAGGTCCGCGATTCCTGAGATTCGCATAAGACGGGAGATATGGTGGTGGTTGCAAATATTTCGGGGGTGTCCGAGGCAGCTGATACTGAGGAGGGGGTTTTGAAGGAGTGGCGATGACAGATTCGACATCTGTCAGATCATCTGTAGAAACTGTGGCTAGTTGCCTTGGGTGGAATATGTTGAGGAGAAGTGTGACGAGGAATATGAATCCTGCGTCGAAGATGTAGAAGTAGATTTCCGTGGCTTGAAGAATGCCGAGAGGACCGGTGGCGTACTCGATTACTCGATAAACAGACCGAGCGATTACAAGGCCACAAGAGACGTAAAGAACAACGATGCAGCGTTTCCAAGGTATAGTCAGATTGGTGCTCATGCGAGATGGGTTGTCGATAATGCGGCTGTGCACGATATGCAAAACAGAAATAAAGAAGCCAAAAAAGTAGATCTGGAAAGCAAGACCACCAATGATGATAAGCTGGGCTGTTCTTTGCTGACTGACTGAAGTGGCATTTATCAAGATGCCAGCACCTATATCATATGAGTATACGATCAAGACGGAAAAGGTAATCTTACCAGTGAACTGTGCTGCCAAAGCGACCAAATCGCCAAAGATGAAGACCTTGGGGATTACTTTGACTGGAACGAGTGAATAGATATCTGCATCCAGAGCAATAATGATTTTGCTTAGAATCATATAGATACTCGCAGTAATCAAACTCGGACCTAAAAGCAACGCAAAGGTCTGGATAGCATAAGGAGCGAAAGTCCAGCCTGGAGATTCAGAAGCTGATATAGCACGACAAGCATATCCAAAAGCCTCAACTGCAAAAGTCAGCACTCTTCAGTTACTAAATCTCCCTCATCATCGACCCAAGGATAAGCTTAACTCACCAGTACAACCTAAAAGGAACGGTATGAAAAACCAAGTCCTACATCGTATCATCTGCAACAAACACACCACCGTCGAAGCAGAAAACAAACCAAGAGCAACGAGAGAAAGAATAAACGAAGGATGATAATGGTACAGATCGACTGCTGCCATGGTGTGAGTAAAGCCTTCAAGGCTTGAACGAGAGTGAGCCCGTGAGTGTGGAGGTAAAACAAAATGACATTTTTCCGAGGCAAGGCTGATGTTTGGTCTCGGAAGGGTGGCTTAAGGCTTTATTACCACGGGGAAATCTATTAATAACATTGATATGGTTTGTGATTATCTGGGGGTGATGAATGCGGATGGGATGCTGCTTGCGGGCTAACCCACTGGCTGGATGCAGATGATGATGTCTCACTTCGACCACGCTCTGTGGGAGTGAGACAGATGAGATAATGAAGATTACTAGAAGCCTTTCCTGATGCAGAGGGCCAAGAATATTTAGTTTGTGATTGCGAGGGGATCGAGTTGTGTGTACTTGAACCGGCGTTTTGTTTCTGAGCTTGCGGGCAGAGCCGAGATTTGTCTTCGATCATCGCGAGATAAGGTCCTTGGTTTCTCACGATGGAGCGGGGACTTAGGAGTAGCTGCAGAGCTAATGGCTCTAGACCGGGACTTGACAGTCCTTGTCTATGTATATTACAAGAGAACTCTTGGCATCGTCAGGTTATGTAGATAAGGATGCCGAGAACTGTTTTTACTGAGGCCAGGGAACTGTGTAGGCAGCGAAGGAGGCTGAAGCGAGAAGAATTACAAGAATACAAGATGGGGAGTAATGTGTCTCGTGCATTCTTATATTGATAGTTGTGTTCTCATCGTAGTGCGCATGATGTGTATTTGAACAGATAATCAAGGTAACATTGAGAGGAAGGGCGACGCAGGGGATAATAGTGGAGTTTATTGGATGTATACGACTTGAAAAAATTACAACTTATTGGGACAGAAAGAAATGCGGTATTCATCGATTGACAATATGGTATGATGGAGATACTCTGACGATGTTACTAGCTGGGTTTCGACACCTAGACATTTGTTAGCAATCTTGAATATGGCCCAGGAAATGATTGGTCAAGATGCTGAAGTAAATGAGACACCTGTAGTTTCTAATAATCTATTAGAACATTAGAAGTGAATGAAGTAATCGTGAAGGTTAAATAGCTTATCTGCGGATCTTAAGATCTCAGGCATCGTGGGGTTGAGACATATGTCCCTGGCATACCCTTTGATAAAAAATTTGATGCTCATTATTGGCCAGAGCTTGTCGGCATGAATCGCAACTTCAACAACATCTAAAAGTCGAATGAGAATGGGTATCGTTGTCTCTTGTTCCAAGTCTTTGGGCTTCATCAATCACATCTTAAACTCGAGTCATACCCGATGTGCCTGATCCTTTCCACAAACAGCAAAGCGTGAAAAAGAAGCTAGCTATGTGATGTCAGAAACAAGACTAAGCATCCCTCCCGTCGAATCAGATCCCAGCACGGGAAAACATTTCAACCTGTCTCTGGCTTACCGATCCGATCCTCAGGGAGGCTTGTCAACTCCACGATCGAGATATTGCCTTAGTGGCCGCCCCCTTGTACACAACGAAAAAAACTTATACTCCGCATCCAACGTCCCACGCCCAAGACACACCGGGCTGAATGTACCTGTAGGGCAAGTGCACGTCCAGGGGACTGTCGCACCCTTGGACGGGGTTGATCAGTTAGCTAAACGAGAATACCACCACCGCGGAACTGGGGCGTTCTTAACGTCATGCCGTACAAGACTCTGCTTCCTGCACCTGATGCTTCGGGTGATCCTGGGGGTCAGGATCAAGACACGCGGGTTGCTAGGCGGAGGCGGGCCAACAGGCCTCACGCCTGCGAGAACTGCCGCCTGAAAAAAGCCCGCGTAAGTCAACCAAGTTCCCGTATAGTACCTACCTCATGTCTGACCCACTGCTGATGCTGTTACCCAGTGTGATGGTAAGAGACCAAGCTGCTCCAAGTGCGAGAAATGGGGAACGACGTGTGCTTACAGCGTCGACCACCTCGGCAATGTCGAACGTGAACTCAGAGAGCATCGTGACATTCTCGAGTTCTTGTTGTCGCTTCCCGAAGATGAAGCCCTCGCTGCTCACAGACAGCTTAGAAGTACGAGTAACCTTTCCGATGCACTGTCGTCGTTGCAGGGGAGTATGCATGGGAGGCTTCAGCCCTCCGGTATACGGACTGCGCAGGCCATGTCGCCGCCGACGTCGTCAGGTCTTGAGTTTGAGCTGACGGTCCGGCATGGCATGGCCTATCCTAACTTGTTTCCCCTGGACCTACCGTCTTTGAGCGCCGATCCTAGATTGAGACCTGTCCAACGCTCGTCTCAAGGGCTTTTGCCCGATGGGTCGTCGCCGTCTGACACAATGTCCCCGTCGACATCATCTAGCAATGAGCAGTCTGTACCTACACCGAATCCCCAATCGCTTGAACGTCCTAGCATAAAACAAGAGGAAGACACCGCTGGCCCTCATCGCGAAAAGTACTGCGATGAGAGGTTACACCAACTGCAGATTGCGTACTGGACTGGCGTGTCTATTGACGACGAAGTCGCTGCCAGCGCCATCTCACTGTACCTGCAGGGCAATCACTCCATATTTGGGCTCTTCGACCCAGACCTTTTCATACACGACCTCGTTCACCGCCGCCATCAATACTGCTCACCCTTTCTGGTGAATGCTCTGCTGGCCCACGCCTGTGTAAGTTGCCACTCGCCACATGTTATTCTCTTAGACCGATTCTAATCCGCCATAGCAAGCTTACTCCGTGATTGACGAAGCTGTCGGCGCTTTGAGCCAGGACTTTATGAGAGATGCTGGCTTATTATGGCGCGCTGAGCGATCATCCGACTCTTTAGTCAACGTCGCTGCCATTCTCATGCTCAGTGTCAGCTGCCATCTTGAGCAATCCAGTGTTTCGAGCAACGATCTTCTCGACGATGGCCGCGCAATGGCAGAGCGCTTAAAGCTCTTCGGTATACCGCACACACCAGAAAACGCAGCGTCATTCGATAGCCTAGACCCAGACACCAAACGTGCAATGGCCCATACAGCCTGGGGAGCATACAGCTACCTAACGTACGTACCCTCCTCCCCATTCTGACGTCTCACTAACACCTCAGACTAAACACATTCTGGGTCCCAACCAAACCCATCGCCTTCCCACCGATGTTTCCCGTCCCCGGACGGAGCAGCGAGGACACGATAGATGAAAGGTTAGCAGCTCACTGGCCGGCACACTTCATCCCTGACTATGCAGGAAAAACATTTCAAGCGCTATGCGAGCTCTGGACTATAATGCAGGAGGTCATAGCGGTTTACTTTGCGCATCACGGTGATACTGCTGCTGCTTCGATGAGGATTCCTTTGGCGTTTGTGGAGGCCAAGTATCAAAAGATATTGACCTTTACGGATTCGTTGCCACCGGAGATGTCGTCGATTTATCCGGGGAATATGCCTGATCATGTTTTGGCGTTCAAGTAAGTAATGCGTCCCAAGTTTGAGAATATGACTGACGATTCACAGCATTCTACTGCATGTTGCTATCACGCACCTGTTTCACACATTCATCATGGATCCAAGCAATCAAAATCTCAACCCGACGTTGTTAAAGTCTCCTAAAGCAGCACTGCGAGCATCAACAAACCAACTCCAGCGCCTCATCCTCATCAGCCGCCTCTACCATCCCCACGCCCACTCTCTCAGCGTTCTGAGCTCGGCAGTCGTGCACGTCAGCAACACCATAATCCGCGACGCTGCACTGCGCAACCATTCCATCCAGGCCCCCAGCCTCGGCAAAAAGCACCGACGTCGCGGTAGTAATGAAGAGTCACACTGGCACTTCTACTTCCTCGTTTGTTTAGCAGCCTGTCAAGATCTAGGTGCTTGCTTCCCCGTTTGCGAACCTATCGGAAAGGGGCTTTTAGCTATGGCTATGAGAGACGGGAGCATGACTGCTGCTGAAGCGAATAAGCTCATGCGTGCGTTGGAGGCGCCGAAGCAAGTTGCGCCGCCTAGTAAAGACGAGAGTGGCACGTTTGGAAGCTGGGTTTTGGATTTTGATCTTGAGGCTTCGAAGCCTGGTGATGGACATATTAGGAACTTGGCTGCTCAGTTTGAGGAGTTAAGTATGCATAATGAGTTTACAGAGGGAGGAGATTTTGTCGTGGAATAATGGGATATATGGGTAATGAACACGATTGATACCCCGGCCTTTGAGCCAACGAGAGGAAATATGATAACATAAAAGCAAGGCGAACACAAGCATTTTTGTTACTTACTCTAAGAAGAATACACACATTGGAGTATCTCTTAGGCATCACTTGAATCTTGCGATGAGTAGGAAGGATATTGATATTTTAATCCCCTATCCAGGATGAAGAGATTTTGACAACTGTGGCAAATTGGCTAGGTGTAGAAGTCATGATCTAGAGTGGCCTGCCTATAGTTTCAGATCTTTCGTTCACACAAATAACAAAGTACACAGCTACGGAACTAACAGCATCCACCACCATGATCATGACTATGCTCATGAGCCTTCTCAACATCCCTCTCACTCAACCCCTCGGCCTCCTTACTCACACAACTAACATGAAAAGCCGCCAGCTTGACCAACCCCGGAATCTCCCTCAACAACCCAATATTCTCCTTAAATTCATCCGTCTCCCGAAACTTCTGATGCGCCTCAACACTCGGCCATCCAATAAACGCCGCAAGCATACTCCCTGTCTTGCCCTCCTCTCCTCGGATGGGTACGTCGTTCTCAATACTCCATCCGTAGCTGATACCGCGCCAGTCGCGGGATGTCTTTAGTGCTACGCCGGTGAACTCCTCGAGACGGCGGGTGGCCGTGGCGCGGGCTGCGACGTCGTAGTCCGAGGGGAAGAATGCTAGGAGGATTTCTGTTACGGGGGAGCAGTCTTTGTTGAGGACGTCTTCTGGGGGGAAGGGGGTTAGGGTGACGTGTTTGTTGATGGATTTTGAAAAGTCCACGATGGGTTTGAGAGATTCAATGATAGGGCCGTGATCACTGAAGTGTATTAGTACTATCCAAAAGATGAAGCAAGTGTTGCTTACGCGGTCTTGGGATAATTCTCATGATCTTCCAAAGTCTCCCAGTCAAGAAATAACCATAGCGTAGAAGGATTCTCAACCTCAACACCGGTATAAACTCGTCGAGCACCAGGTTGTTTCAATGCTGTCTCAAGGACATTTTGATAAGTCTTTGCCGCAGCTGACTCATCGAAGACGTTGACGCCCTCGTTGAGGGTAACGTATGAAAACTCCGTTACGTTTTGGATTTTAGAAGCCATTTAAAAAAGATTTTGTGAGAAAAGGGTATATGATACGAGTATGATGTTCAAGAATGAGGAGGGGTAAATAAGGTGATGGTATCTGGTGGGGTCGAACACGTGCTGCTTCCGTTAACCCGCATGGAACAAGGGAAGTTATCACGTTGATATGATCGAGTCAGATCAACGCTTCGAGGGTGAATGGATCTGAAATTACTGAAATACTCATGGCCATTGTTTCATTCATTCTTGGAGCCACTTGCTTCACCTCCACCCTGTGCCTTAAACTCAATGATAGCCTTCTCCGTAACCCTCATAGCCTCAAGCCCAACAGGAGCACCAAGATAAATCATGGACTGCAAAACCGCCTCTCGAATCTCAATCTCCGTCAAGCCATTCCGCATAGCTCCCTTGGTGTGCAGCGTCAATTCCGGCCATGCCTTTTGAGCCGTCAAAAACGCCAAAGCTATAAACTCGTCAGAAGGTAGTTTGATATAATCGCATCACCTACTGATAAGACTTCTCTGCTTTCTATCAAGACCAGGTCGAGTCCATACATTTCCCCAGGCATATTCTGTGATGAGCTCTTGCGCGGGTTTCCAGTAATCGTTGTCGAGACTTGCGACTGCTTTGGATACGTATTCTTCGTCGAGAACTTCGCTGCGGACTTTGAGGCCTCTTTTGAAACCTTCGCTGAATTCTTGATTTTGAGACATGATTTAAGATTGTAGAGTGAAGATAGGATGTTGATTCCAGAGGCTTGAACTGTCTGTTGACGTTATATATACTTTGAGGACAGAGGTCCTTCTCCGTGTCCGGGGACCTCGGCTGTGAAAGGCGGGGCCGGTTATAGAACGTGTAACTCAGAACGATGTCTTATTCAATACAGTCTCAAAAACCCCCATTGATAGTGAAGAAGCTATGTGACTGATGGATCAACACTCAATAATCTTCAACTTCACAGAATAATGATCAATCAGGAATAGTAAGGCACGAATTTATACTAGTAAAGCGTGTTTCTGACTGCATTACTGAACATGGGTAAGTTAAAGTGAATTATGTAAAAGATAAGAATACCATTACTCCGAATAACTAGATCCCATATTACACATTTGTAGACGAAGTAGAATAAGCACAGCTATCACCATCATCCTCCATCCCCATCTCAACCCTCCAATCCTCAGGCGCGCACCAAACATCCAATGCATCCTCATTCACCTCGGCTTCATCTAAGCCGGCCCAGGCCCCTAGGTCCAAGATATTTCCAACATCATAAGAAGAAGAAGACACCGAGATCAGCTGCTTCACCTTGGAGGTGATCTCCTCGAGGTAGTCCATGTTCTGCTCCAAATGCCATGAGTAATCCTGTCCGACAGTTGCATACCCATTCCTCAAGAATCGAAGCTGATCTAAGTAGAAGGCGACAGCTTCGTCTTGTGATCCTGGAGAAGTCAGGTCGTCCTCCCATGTCGCAGCGTCCTTGAGCATGAGGAATCTGACGTCAATAGCCGAGGTGCGGTGTCCTAGACTCTCATGCATCGATGCTAGAAGCCTCATGCAACTCATGGCCATAGAATGGTTGGCACCATATACGTCCTTGAGGTTATAGCTAATGTCCTCAAGCAGAGTGAAGGCTGCATTGTGCTCTCCACATGCAAAATGAACCTCTGCCAGTCGCTTACCAATGGCGATAGTGGTGGTGGGCTCGAGATTGAAGTCGTAGTGGTCGCGTGAGTTCCACAGAAGTTCGAGGATGCGCTGTATAGCGATTAGTACATGACTACAGAATTGGGGATTGTTACTAACCTTGAGAGTCGTGTAGTCGTTTTGCTTGCCGGCGATGCTGAGAATGCATGTGAGGTGGCTAACACTCAAGACACTCAAGTCAATGTCAGAAGTGTAGCTCATTGCCAGTACTCCCAACTGCGTAGCCAGCTCTTCGATCAAACCGCTGAGAGAAACATCGACTTCAACCTCAGAGATCTTGTACAGTAAGGTGCTCAACTTCAGAAGCACAAGCGCAGAAGAGCTATCGTCGCTGTCGGCTCCGCCTTCACTGTACTCAAAGACCCATTGCGACAGGTAGAAACAAGCCTTATGAGAACCTGCATCGCCCATTTGCTGAATGAGTCCAAATGCGTCCTCCAAAAGCGACGCGGAAATGTCGTGTTCGGAAGATGAAGCAAGGATGGCTTGGAAGAGGTGATATGTTGAGCTACCCTTGCCCTCTGGTCGATCCAGCATGCGACAGAACAACTTCCATAACTCGTCTTGAATGCCACTTGCCTCGGAGCGCAAACTGTAAGCTTCGAGATGCTGTATCAATCGCGAACCGGTTGTTAGGAGACTGCCCAGCTGATCGTTTTGCTGTCCAGCTCGAAGCCACGCCTCATAAAGCGCCGTCTCAGCAACGACTCGCGTCAAGATGTCACCGAAGAGGCTTTCTGTCTTCTTCCTGGAGAGCTCTTCCATAGCATACACAAGAACCAGGCATCTTCTGTCGTAAGTCACAGAACGCTTGTGCTTTTTCTCGAGGTACGCTTGTCCACAGAGGCCTTGGGGTTGTTGCAATCGCGCAATTTCGGAGCGAATGGTCTGCAAGAAGGCCAGGTTTCCATGGCTAACGCCAAGAAGCTTGTACATGGTGCTGAAGTGTTCCGCGAGATGGAACAGCTTCCTGGGATTCGTCTCCTTCTTCAAAACTCCTAAGATGACCTCTTCTAATGTAACTGTGGCTTGCTTCTTGTTTTCAACAGTGAGGTTCACCACCCAGAAGTCGATGACCTTCCTTAAACTGGAGATACTGCGCTCGTGACCGTAGCCGTGCTTCTTTGCGCATTGTCTCCAAGACTTGATGAGGATGATTTCCGCTCTATCGTGGAGAAGAGGCTTGCTTGACATGAGAACACTCAATCGCTCCTCAATGATGCGTAGAATCTCGATGAATGCATCATCCGAGCCCGACAGACCCAGGCAGATCTCGTTCAGCTCATCGTAGATATCGACAGCCTCACGAAGAGTCGTGTCATCCATCTCAAGAAGCTTGGTCAGTTCAAGCGACGCCTTGAGGTACCAAATATCCTGCCGTCCGAGATCCGACAGCATAATGGTCCTCAGCTTACGAGCCAGACGCACAGCGATGGAGACACTGCCAACGGAGAGTAGAGTTTGAGAGTAGCCAATGTATATCTCGAACCCACGAGCAGCGTCCATTGAAACATGGTGCCTTAGGTCAGCATAGTACGACCAGAGACGCTCATAGCGACGCAGAAGAACCGTGTAGCTCTCTCGCTTGCCCTTACCTCTCTGGCTCTTACACAGGGCAAGAAGACCTTCGATGAGGACAATGATTGAAGCGACGTCGTCTTCATCAGGCTCCTCATCGAAACAGTCACAAATGTCGTCGTCATCTTCAATAACAGTGCCGAGATGGAGGCTTAAACGGACAATTGCGGCAGCCACGTGAAGTGTGAATGAATGAGAGTGACCCAAGTGGGTTCTGCAATCGCCCACGATAGACTTCCAGAACTCCAGAGCCTCAAGATGTAGGCCGGCATCTTCAAGAGCACCAGATAGGATCAGAGCGATGTCTTGGCTGGAAGACTGCCAGAGGAGCACGCTTTGCTTGCAGCACTTGACGATGGATAGGATCAAGGCATCTCCTTGAGCGACTTGCTCGGTCAACTTGTACATCTGAGCCATTATGATGGCAATCTCAATACGCTCACGCGTGAAGGTATTTGGCAGATGCAGCTTTCCTCCATCTATAAGGACTTGTGGCCAGAGTACCTCGAGACTCTTGCGACAGATGCTAATAGCTGCTTTCCACTCTTTGCGGGAGCGATGCAGATGAGCAAGATCTCTGCATAAGAAGACCGTGTCTGATCCAATATCTGCATGACCGTGGGTACTATGAAGAATGCTGTCGAGGATGTTGAGCCACAGGAAATCTTCGATGGGGTTCTTGACACCCTTGTAGCAGACTATAAGGGCAGAATAAACCTGCAGCATTTCGTCGAAGTGATCATGAGAGGGCAGTTGATGTATCTCATAGAGAACTCGAAGAATACTCAGTGCTTCCTGATTCTTCTCGAGTCGGAGAAGAAGCTGTGCGATCTCTCGAAGGTTGACCAGCGTGGTCACTTCGCACCGACGGTCGGTCGTCACGAATCTGGAGACAGAAGTCCAGAATGACACCAGCGTAGTGCTGGCTTCCTTCTCCATCGACAAGTCACGCAACTTCGTCGCTAACTGAAGAGTGACGGAGGTAAAAGCGACCAAAATGGCACCATGGTTATTGTTCTCCTTGTTCAGCTGACCTTGGAGCAGACTCCATAACTGATGGAGAGCCCCCTTTGAAGCGCTCGACATACCGCGGTCCTGATAATGCCGAACAATGCGAGTAATAGCAGAGAGGGCAGCATCCGTCCACGTCTCCAGAGTTGGAGCAGCATCGAAGACATCTTGGCACAGCTGTTGCGCGGCAGCCATATCATCAGCGTGCTCAAGCGCATCAATAAGCACGTGGAACAGATCAAGAGTCTTGCTGGCGAAGAGGCCTCTGGTTCTGCAGCACGCAACATACATATCGTGCAGAATCTCTGCAGCCTCAGCGAAGCGCATCTCCGCCTTGTATAGCTCCGCGAGCCTCTGCGCGACGGCAAGTGTTTGATCATGACTCTCTCCAAGCTCAGCCCTCAGGACACGCCAGAGGTACTTGTAGACCTTGGAGCTCTTGGAAGATAGTGTCGTGTGTGGTTTGACCAGGGACATGATGTACTTGGCACCAGCAGTAGCCTGGGGGCTGGGGTCTTCAAAGGTGAGGATGGCTGCTTCGAAGGCTTCCACTAATCTCTCGATGCTGATGGTGTGACGAAGATCTGAATGGGCAAGATTGATCAGTGTTTGGATCACTGACTTGGCATTTGCACCAAAAGCGGCCTTTCGCAGGGAGAGAATCCTAGTCAATTGCTTGTTCGTCGTGATGCTGTCGCCTTCAGATCGGAGGAAGTGCCATTCGGCAAGGGCCATCAAGACTGAGTCAGACATCTTTGAGGATATATCGGTGGGGAGATGTCGCGAGAGCTTCTCAGAAGAGGAGAGGGACTTCTCATAGTGCTCATACCAGTTTCTGGCGGCATATACCATGAGCGGGTCAAAGTCTTTGTACGAAGCTGCAGTGGCCCATTGAGTCTGCGAAACATTCTGGAAGACAATATCGACCTTGTCTTGCTGGAGGTGCTTCTTCGCATGCTCAAGACAGTCAATCGCAACCCGTCGATGAGCCAAGTTCAGCGACAAAGCAATCTTGCCATGTATAGCAAGATGGTGCATTTTCGCCTGGACAACAGAATCGACAAACTGAATGCGACCGCTGCGAATGGTGATGATGCTGGCAAGAGGAGAATTAGAGCCCACGGACCGGCCGGAACGGATTCTTCTGAGCCAGTTGCTCATAGTGACAGAGCCGTATCGCTCCATCTCATCGACCTGGATAGCTCGCTTTCCGACAAGAAGCCAAGAGAGAAGAGACTGCATATCGGTATTGGAGTAGTCGATCTTGAGTAGCATGCTGTCGAGAATGCCTTGCACAGTCTTGGGTGTCTTGCAGATGATGTCTGTCATACGGCCAAGATCATGCTCAGCTTCCAGGAGGCGAAGGATGAGCTTGGCCTCGAGAAGCGACGTCCATTGTCGTTCTGCTATATGCTTCTGAAGCTCCCTCTTCATCTCAGCCGAAAGGAATGAGAGTATAGCAGAGGTTGAGAGCGCCATTTGCATGAAAGAGCGGGCATTTCTGCGGATATCCATGCGAGACAGAGTGTAGATCTGAGTACCAGAGATAGACCTCGCTGAATCGGCATCAGCCAATGCAAGACACCGGATATTCTCGCACTTGGATGTAAGTGCTTGGAGCTTAGCAAGAAACTTGGAAGAGCTATCAGTTCCATGGCTGTCAATGGTGTTGATTACAATGGCAACGTTTCCACTGGCCTTGGAGCAGCGGTCACCGAGAAGTTCCCACAGCAGGTCCTCTGTCTTCTCCGCTGACTCAGTTTCACTGCGCTTCCTCACAGTGTTGATAGCATCCAGCAAGCCAGTGTCACCGATAGACTGGTCAAGAAGCTGGAAAAGCAATGCTTTGAGCAGACGAACAGACGACGAACCCTGGGTCGCAGAGGTAACCGATGCACGAAGCAGCTTTGAATCCAGAGACAGAGACAATTGCAAACGCTCAATGATGTTGGAGACGAGCTCTTGTTCTCCGTAGCCAGCGTCTCCAGCGACAAGTAATAGTCTAGATGGGGTCTTGAAGAACTGGACGACTACAGGCTCAACGCAGTCAAAGACAAAGGAGTGTCCATGTTTGCTTCCGTGATGGCCTCGAGAGAAGCCGTGGCTGCAATGACCATGGCCACTGCCATTCAGCCAGTCTTGTACGGGCCCATGGCAGGTCCCAAGCGAGCCATCGGAGCTGTCCTTGAGAGACAGAATCCAGAGTTCCTCGCACGCTGAATGCGCAGCCAGGGACAACGAAGCCAGATCCGCTTCAAAGTATTGTTCGATCTGAAGGATAAGCGACGACGAGGTACGGGAACCGGCTACAGAGAAGTTAGCATACGAAGAGAACATGATTAGGGCAGCGTTGAGGACTCACCTTTGTTGATCTCATCCAGAATGTCAATGAACCCCAAGCAAATCTGCTGCAACGACTGAAGCACCTTGGACAAACAGCTATACAGCTTATCCGACGATACTCCCTCAGGCACCGACGCTCTCACATGCTGAATTGTAACACTAGCTCGGTGGAAAACAGCAAGCAAGTTATCCAGCGCCGTGCTAGCACTAGTGAGCTTTCCCTGCATCGAAAGAGCAAGTTCGCAGCTGGAGTAGAACATGGAGGCTACGCTTTCGGCGTCAGATCCATGATTCTTCATAAGCGCGACGAAATCAGCGATGCGCTCGGCCGAAGATTGGACTTGCTTTAGACGTCTGTCGACAAGACTCCATTGATGAGGCACGAGTCTCATACGTGTTTTGTCAATGAGGTCAAAGACGTGATGAATTGTAACGCGCTCCCGTGTAGCGGGAAGTGTGCATGTCATACGCAGCTCTCGCAGAGAACTATAAGCTCTAACCATGCGATCCTCTGTAGAAAGCGCTTTGTTGGATTGACTGCTCACAGCGCGTCGTCCGATGAAACTGCCAGAAGTAGTTGTAGTTTCACTAGACATTGTGCGTCTTGTAGATAGAGGCTGCGAGTCATTGCGACTGTTGCGCTTTGGCAAGCTGATGTGAACTCTTCGGATCGTGGTGCTATCCGCATCGTTCTTGGCAAAACTGTTATCAGAGCCATGAGAACCATGGCTCACGTCTCTGTTCTGTTGTCCGGAGATGGATCTGCGACCTTGGGGACGCAATGGTGCTGTCTTTAGTCTTCTGTCTAGGACGGTGTCGATGGTGAGGTCTGCTTCCGAAGTGTCGACCTCGTCGTCAAAGACGAGATGTGAATCTTGGATTGGTTGGACATGTTCTTCGCTGTGTTCAGAGCCTTCTGAGGGTGACTCTGGACCAAGCTCTGTGATGTCTACCAAGGGCTCTGCAGCCTTTGGGAGTTGCGGCGCAACCTCTTCTGCTTCTACTATAAGAGTTAGCATTAATTGCTAGGTTCAATGTCAATTAGAGGTCAGTCGTGGTCACTTACGAGGAGATTGCAGCATTGCGACGACTCTGACACGGTCTCAACCTCAGTCAAACTCGAGCTCTGGGTGATATCTCAACTTCTCAGACTAAAATGTGATTGTAGAATTCTTGAAGGGAAAAAGCGAGAAGTGAATGGACCGGGGAATGAAGAACGAGAATGCGCAATGCTGCAAGGAAGCCAGTCACTTGCATCGCTTTATCGAAACAGGCATCGGAGTCAATTCCTCGTAACGCAGCCACTCTATTCATGCTTATTTTTCGATAGTTCCATTTCAGCTGCATCTTGTTCTGTCTAGACTGGTCTGGGTGTGGAAGAGGCTAGCAATCGGGTGTAAGTCGCACTCTTGAGACAATGTACTGTGCTTGGTATCGCACACGGAGTACGAGACACGCTGCTTCGGTAGCACTCCCTTCGGCGTTACAGGGGACTTATCCCCTGAAGTTCGCGTGCTGCGTAGCCTAACTTAGTCCACTCCGCTAGATTAGCGCGCTAATGCAGTCCCAGGGGGTCCTTTCAGCACATATCGGGAACGCCTCTCAATTAACCCCGCCATCAAAGCGTCCGGCTGGAGGCTGGAATCAATATTTTCGGCTCTCGAGTTCTCAAGATTAATACGACACCGGAAAGTCAGGATTCCGCACCCAAGGCCTCGATCTAGAAAACGCAGTCACAGTCACATCTGGGGGTCACAGATGCGTAGCTTCGATAGCTCGAACCAGTCATGAGCAGGATGTATTTTCAGTGCACGCGTGGCCGAGGCAATCCGTCCATAGCCTCCCTGAGTTTGGCGCTGAAATCCCATCGGCAATGGTAGCTATTTCGAGTGATGTAGCTTGCACAATATGACACCTGCTAACAAATTATGGTCCAAAAGTCTCTGGACACCCCACAGTGCTATATATTAAATACACTAACTATTTTATATAATATAAATATAAAGCTAATTAGTTAAAATAAAACAAGAGTTATATTTCTATTATTTAGCTTTTAAATAAATTATTTTAT
>LTDI01000934.1:0-22142 GCA_001654545.1 Fusarium agapanthi
GCTTTAGGTTATTTAGGATATATCCTGTTACTATTAGTTAGTACATTTAAGGCTTTAATTGGCTAAGATGTATTAGTGCATAATCCCCGGCGCGTTGGTGTATGATTTGGTATTGCCGATTGACTTCCGGAACATTAGCGTTCATCAGAGCGGAGATGTCGCCAAACTTGTTCCCTTTTGCCCTACAGGGGGACCAGGGTTTTGTTCGTCCGTCACAACCTAGCATAACATAACAGGTGGGCCCAGCCACAATGCAACAGCCATGACCATGATGTCATGATTAGTTACTGTCCAAGATCCTTCCACGTCAGTCTACGGTACCCACGAGGCTGAAACTGTTATCGAAGGAGCAAGACATGGATGGAGTACTCACTATAAACATGGGCGTATTCATTACAGAACAGGTTAGAGTTATCAACGTGGCACCCTCTTTCGCCAGTCAAACTGAGACGCTAGGTATCATCCATCTTTCGAGTGATCGAGTCCACTGATGGATGCCCCCGCATGATGAATGAGGAGGGAAGCATCGCGAACAGCAAGCTCTTTAGAGGCGTTGACGTCATCGGAAAGTTTTGCTCGTCCCTCAGGTCCACTAACCAATTCAATCCCAACTCGGTCGAAACATTCGAACAACGGGAGCTTCAAACTCCTCCCTAATGATTGCCGTCCCGTTGTTCCCCGGTCGAACATTTTTAGCAATCAATTGGTGCAAGTTTACTGACATCTGTGAGAAATCAGATGGAAAACAGCAATGCATGCCTAGCATTGGATATGATCAGGGTCCTGATTATCAGAACTGCATATACATAGCCGCGAATACTGGACCCATACCTGCGGCATGATTATGTATTATCTTGAGCTTTGTCACACGAATGTGTGAAGGGTACGGAGTAGTCAATAACGATTTCTGTTGGTTTACTAGGGTGAGCTTCCACCGGCAACGTCCGATTTGGGAACGAGCCCTACCTTAATCCACCTGTTATGTATACGTACAGCACCCTGTTTCCGTATACTGGGGTTGAATGCGACCCTGTGGCCAGCCTCCAGCATCGGCGAACCCCTCCCTACTCTGAATAACCGCAACTTTATTCGCTTTGCTTTGTGGGATCGGAGCCAGATCTTGACGATTCGGTTTTCAGGGGTGGGTGCATTTCAGGAGGCCCAACTGAGGTGTTCAAGATACCTACTCTCCTGTCTGGGGCTTCTTGAACACATTGGTTTCACGTATCAAACGCTGGCTTCTTGGAGCGCAGTTCGGGGAATGTCGATTCATTCGAATACTTTCACATTGCCAGACAAGCTGGCGCTCCCTCAACTACGATCTCGAGCTCGATGACTCCGTCAACTGAGCATGCCTATCATCGAGCGGCTGGTGCCGTGCACTACACTGCAGTCAAGCCACCACACCCCTCTCCCTTGCTGAGGGCCACTGTACTGGGTACTTTCAAGCATGTTCAATCTCATCACCGGCAGTTCGAGTTTGTCTTCAACGTCGTCATCTTTCCGCACTCGGCTACCAACTCGTGTTGCAAGCGAGTGTTATCTTTAGGACCTCATCTTCGACTTGTGAGAAAACTTCGTTTTTTGTTTTTTTTCAAGGATGATGAGTCGGGGTCCTCTTCCAGAAGCCTTCCGTACTACAGGGCTTAAAAACTTTGACTGGAACTGCCATACCTAACGGGGACACGATCAGGTTGATCACTACATCATCGCACATCCTACCCATGCGCATCTGCCCTCCTTGAAGGGTTTTTTGGGGATTCCTGCCCCCCTTCTCCACGCTTCCTGTACCTGAATTGGTCTCATCTGTCGTGACTGTAAAGTCTGGATGGTGAAGGGGGCTGATCGTTGCTTGGACAGTACGTCCGCTCCGGCAATCTCAATGGCGCGTTGCTGGTGAGAGACAGGCCAAGATGCCCAAAATAAGAAACCCATTTACTCCCTATTTTTGGAAATGCTATTTTCATCCCAACAGCGACGATCTCGGTTGGATATGCACATGGGTTTTTGAACTCCAAGGGTTGTTGGGGACGGTGGTGGTGGTGAGTTTGGTGATAGTTGCATGCGAGTGTCGGCAATGTTGACGCGTCCTTTATCGACTCATGATCACCGCCATTCTGCTATGAAGGGGAATGATTTGCGCTGAAGGACTGAATCGTGCCGTGTCATTTACTGGGATGTGGCTCGTGTGGTTTTGCTATCATGTCGCTTAACATTACAGCTACAAGTCATCTCATGGCTGTGCTGGTTATCCGCATTATTTAGGTCACAATGGATTACATTCCAGGCCAAGGCCAGAATGTTCCTCATCTTCTGAACAGCGTTTCTAGAGAATAGTGGCTTTGAAGGCAAGAGTATGTAAAGGACAACAGGAGTGGGTAGGTATGTGTGGCCCTATACATTGTAAGGTCTACTACATCTTCTCTCCATCACTTATCAAACGGAGTGAACAGGCAAAGTCGGATAAGTAACCTAAGAACATAACATGCATAGGCGCTTATAGGACTTCTCTATACCCGGGTAGATATCCCGGGCAAATAAAACAAATCAAAACAAAACATAAACTCTAGTCAATCGGTTGTGACATCTGGAAAATTTAGACTAGGCAGTATAGGGTAGGCAATTATCCATATAAAACGGACAAATAAGTCAATAACTAAAACAGGAAAGTAAATACAATAGTTAATAAGACTTAGTTACTATTTTAATTCTCTTTTACAGTTATAATAAATAGATATAAATATTATATATAAAAGTTACTATATTAAATTACTTAACCTTTTTCCTTAAGGGAATAATAGTTCTACTTATAGAAGTAAATATTAAGACTAAATAATATTTATCTAGGTTAGCTAGAGATAGCTATAATTAAATTTTACTTACTATATTATATAATAGCTATATATATATTATTTTTTAATAATATACCTTCCCTTTTATTAAGAGTTAGAATCTATTCCTTTAATTAATTAATCTTATAATAACTTTTTTTTATTAGTAAGCTATATCTATATAGTAAATATAATAGTAATTAGGCTAATTATAGATCTTTCCTTTATTATATAGTAGATCTATATTTACCTAATAATTAATATTATAGATATATAACCTTATAATTAGACGCAATTATATATAATATATTAATTATATAATTAGATAAGACCTGCTTATAATAGGCAAATAATAACTTACGTAATATAACTATTTGTTACTTGGCCAGATTAATCCCCATGCCGACAGTAACCATGTTATGTTCCGTTCAATAGATCAAAAGGCATATTTCCCTGTACATGTAGACATTATAGGTAACATAGGATAGGACAAAAGTTAGGATATTTATCCAAAGCAAGAAAAGAAATTCGAACAAGTTTAGAATAGACTTAACAAGCTTGGTTTTGACTTGTAGGTCATAAGACTAAATAAATGAAATGTCGCAAGTTTTGTTGCTCCTTGAGGGGTAAAATCAGACAGTATAGGTAGCTGGGATGTTAGATATACGTGAGAAGCTTGAAGCTCGGACGAATAATAACTGCAGCTAGTACTTCACGGTCGAGAGGAAGTGTATTGAGGAGCCCGAGTCATAGCACGGCCCCCGGTTGACACCATTCCTCACCTTGCCGACAAGTTCAATGACATGGATCGTTCCATCATGTTTGTCAGCAGTGTGCAGTGGGTTACCGAATGATTCGAGATTTGAGATGGCAAAGAGGCGAGACGATTTATAAGATACTTTAGTAAATTATAATGGGCAAAATGGCATTAGGGAAATGGCGAGTGAGTCAAAAACTTGATCCATAAGTATCGTCAGTATTGCCATCCGAGACGCTGAATGTCAGGTAGGCAGGCAACTGGGGCCGCGCAACAAATAGAAGCCTCTGATCCACCATGACCCGCCAGTGCAGACAGTTTGGACAGTACTCCGTGGACCGAGCTACCAATGCAAGAGCTAAGTTCTGTCGAAGGTTCCTGCGTGGCACTCAACAAGGTGGCGGGATCATGAGCGAATATGTGTAAGAAAATATAATTTGCGCAGTATGTTTAAAGTCATTATAGAGAAAACTAAATGTTCATTTTGCAACCAAAACTCACCTTGTTCCAGCACAATGGAAGCTTCTGCTGGCTTCCACCTGTTTTGCCTTTGTAGTCGTCACTCTCTGTTTGCCTGTTGCTACCGCCTTGCGCCGCCTCTGCTTCATCATGCTAGTGCCAGCCTAAAGCCCCACCATCGAGCACGGCTGAGCTAAGCTCTTTCACACTGCAACATCATTGTTCCGCCCCGATTTAGGGCATCCGGTAATATCATTGGCTCACAGCTGTGGCGGTCGGCCAGTGAATCGCTGTCAAACAGTTCCGATGAGAGGGAAGGTGCCCTGTGGCCTTTGAGAACAGCTCGAACCTTACCTCCGACCTCACCTCTGCTTTAACTCTTGCATCTCTCAAAGTTCAACACAAACTTTGTCTCTATATCTCCCCACGAATTCTTCTCTTCTGCAATTTCTATTTAAACACACACCACACACGCAAGAGCCATCACCTGGAATTTTTTTCTTCTTTTTAACCTTGCAACACTCACAGCTCCCCCCTCCTTTCGTCATCGCCGAGCCAGCATCAGCTTCGCCTGAAGCATCCAGATAACCATCATGGCTCCCCAGCCTGACGAGCACCACCCCCACAAGAAGGTCAACTTGACGTATGTGAAAACCTAGACCTGGATCTATTCTGATCACTGTTGTTCTGGCAAGTGGATTTACTGACAAGATACAGCGACCCTTCCGGCGCCGAGGTCAAGAACGTTCGTGACATCGCATCTGATGAGATTCCCCAACATGCCGCTAACCTCTGTACAGGAAGATGATGTCGCGACCGCGATCCTCAAGAAGAAGAAGAAGCCTAACCAGTTGATGTGGGTGCTTTGCGCTGTACAGTTTGTATACAATTACTGACATCACCAAGGGTCACCGATGCCGTCAACGATGACAACAGCATTATCGCCCTCTCCGAGGCCACCATGGACCAGCTCCAGCTTTTCCGAGGTGATACCGTTCTGGTTCGAGGCAAGAAGAGAAAGGACACCGTCCTCATCGTTCTTGCTGACGAGGAACTCGATGATGGCAGCGCTCGCATCAACCGAGTCGTTCGCCATAATTTGAGAGTCAAGCACGGTGATATGATCACCATCCACCCTTGCCCGGATATCAAATACGTCAGTAATCACTGAATACAAAAACGAATTAGCTTCTAACATTTCTGCAGGCCAAGCGAATTGCTGTTCTCCCCATCGCTGATACCGTCGAGGGTATCACCGGTTCCCTGTTCGACGTTTTCCTCGCTCCCTACTTCCGAGAAGCTTACCGACCTGTTCGCCAAGGAGATTTGTTTATCGTCCGTGGCGGTATGAGACAAGTAGAATTCAAGGTTGTCGAGGTCGACCCTCCCGAGTATGGTATCGTCGCACAAGATACTGTTATTCACTGCGAGGGTGAGCCTATCCAGCGAGACGAGGAAGAGAACAACCTCAACGAGGTTGGTTATGATGACATTGGTGGATGCCGAAAGCAAATGGCTCAGATCCGAGAGATGGTTGAGCTTCCTCTCCGACATCCCCAGCTTTTCAAGTCCATTGGTATCAAGCCTCCCCGTGGTGTTCTGCTCTACGGCCCTCCCGGTACCGGTAAGACTCTAATGGCTCGAGCTGTTGCCAACGAGACTGGTGCTTTCTTCTTCCTCATCAACGGTCCTGAGATCATGTCCAAGATGGCTGGTGAATCTGAGTCAAACCTCCGAAAGGCTTTCGAGGAGGCTGAGAAGAACTCCCCTGCCATCATCTTCATCGATGAAATCGACTCTATCGCCCCCAAGCGTGAGAAGACAAACGGTGAGGTCGAGCGACGAGTCGTCTCTCAGCTCCTTACCCTCATGGACGGTATGAAGGCCCGCTCCAACGTCGTCGTGATGGCTGCTACCAACCGTCCCAACTCTATCGATCCCGCCCTTCGACGATTCGGCCGTTTCGATCGTGAGGTCGACATTGGTATCCCTGATCCCACCGGCCGTCTTGAGATTCTTCAGATTCACACCAAGAATATGAAGCTCGGCGATGACGTCGACCTGGAGCAGATTGCCTCCGAGACACACGGTTACGTCGGTTCCGATGTTGCTGCCCTCTGCTCCGAGGCCGCTATGCAGCAGATCCGTGAGAAAATGGATCTCATCGATCTCGACGAGGACACAATCGATGCCGAGGTTCTTGACTCTCTCGGTGTCACCATGGAGAACTTCCGTTTCGCCCTTGGTGTGTCCAACCCCTCCGCTCTTCGCGAGGTCGCCGTCGTCGAGGTTCCCAACGTTCGCTGGGAGGACATTGGTGGTCTCGAGGAGGTCAAGCAGGATCTCAAGGAGAACGTTCAGTACCCTGTCGATCACCCCGAGAAGTACCTCAAGTTCGGTATGTCTCCTTCTCGAGGTGTGCTGTTCTTTGGTCCTCCTGGTACAGGTAAAACTATGTTGGCCAAGGCCGTTGCCAACGAGTGTGCCGCCAACTTCATCTCCGTCAAGGGACCTGAGCTTCTCAGCATGTGGTTTGGTGAGTCTGAGAGCAACATCCGAGACATCTTCGACAAGGCTCGTGCTGCCGCTCCCTGTGTTGTCTTCCTCGACGAACTTGACTCCATTGCCAAGGCTCGTGGTGGATCCATGGGTGATGCAGGCGGTGCTTCTGACCGTGTCGTCAACCAGCTCCTGACTGAGATGGATGGTATGACGTCAAAGAAGAATGTTTTCGTTATTGGCGCCACCAACCGACCCGAGCAGCTCGACCCTGCTCTGTGCCGACCTGGTCGTCTCGACTCGCTCATCTACGTACCTCTGCCCGATGAGCCCGGTCGTCTCAGCATTATCAAGGCCCAGCTCCGCAAGACCCCCATCGCCTCCGACATCGATTTTGGCTACATCGCCTCCAAGACCCACGGTTTCTCTGGTGCTGATATCGGTTTCATCACACAGCGTGCTGTCAAGATCGCCATCAAGGAGTCTATCGCTGCCGATATCGAGCGCCAAAAGGCTCGCGAGGCTGCTGGTGACGAGATGGACACCGACGAGGATGCTGAGGACCCCGTGCCCGAGCTGACCAAGGCCCACTTCGAGGAGGCCATGCAGATGGCTCGCCGATCAGTATCTGACGTCGAGATCCGCCGATACGAGGCTTTCGCCCAACAAATGAAGAACGCTGGTCCTGGTGCCTTCTTCAAGTTCCCCGAGGCCGGTGCCGAGGCTGCTGGTGCTGACGGCGGTAACTCATTTGGCGATGCTGGCAACGATGATGATCTCTACGACTAAGGACGGCAACGACTGTATGGACATGAGTCCTTTGTATTCTAATAATTTCACTCGCACATCTCTACATTGGCTCGTAGGATGCTAGTGAGCAATCTACTCACGCATTCTATGCGGCTGGTATTCGAATGGGAGTTGGTAGAATGGTAGAGGAAAGAAGGATGGCAACCTGATACTGGCATTTCTGATGAGCCAGAAGGACATGAAATTAGTCTCGGCGTGACTCGAGACGGATTTGCGTTTGATAGATGATGAAATTGATTCCCTTAGCTTTATGTCAAGTCTAAAAGTGATTGTTTCCTGTGTACTAAATTGACTATACTATTAGCAAATGTCATGAACCTTGGTTGAGATAGGCACTTCCTGCTTGGCCTCTGCACTGTTTATTGCCTTTGATACAAGGCTCTTCTTGAACGGTCGCCCTAACGCAATGAAGCTGAGAGCTCCATCAGTCTCGCCGTCACGTAGGAGATATTCATACAAGTACATCAGCCCTGTGGCGCAAGAAAGGTGGACATTAATTTTTCGCCGCAGTAAAATCGTCAGAGATTGTCATCAAGGTAATGTCTATTCATTTGTGTCATACGTAGTTATCGTCTCGTGTCCATGTTTTCGGGATCCTGTCTCCCTTCTAGCACCCGCGCGAGTATGTTTGTTGTGTATTATATATAATATGAGTTAGTTTGCTATTCAAGAAAGGCCCCCGTTAAGCTATTCTTTTGAGCGTATCCTGACTTGTCCGGTTTTGCATATGTAGGACATGCTGGTGTATGGTGGTAAGAACCCGAGTTATTGAACCCTTATTGGGCTTCTCGCATTGTTTGGATATTGTCTTCGATTTTGTCGTAATTCAGAATGCCGGGCATACTTTCTGATGCGACGAGATGTATTCTATCACCTCTTGACTTGGGAATTTTTCTTCTAAATGTTTCAAGGTATAGCCGCATCTTAAGCGGTTCCTTCGTCCTCGATGTCGCAAACAGCTTCAAGGCTCTCCCTGGTGACGCGAAGAGCCTCCTCGATTACCGACTCCGGCACAGCAAGACTAGGCTTAGCATCGGCCGCACCATTAGTCTTCGTGGCATTGCCGTTTGTTGCGGGCTTAGCGCTCGTTCCGTTCGAGCTTGATGATATGGGGTTGAGGGCAGAATCGTGGCGGACATCTTCGAGCACGCGACTCAGGAGGGCGGGAAAGGTTGTTACTTCGCCGGAGCGCAGCAGAGCAAGTGCATGCGATTGGATAGCCGTGGGCCAGTTCGTAGAGTGAGAGTTCAGCGCGTGGAGAAGAGCATCTTGTATTCTTGGATAGTGTGTTAGTAGGATGTCATGATAGAAACTGGCGAGGGAGGGGGGCGTACTTTGAGACGTGGCCATCGCGCAGAAGGACTGTGTTGATTTGTGACCGCAAATCTGGATCCAGAGTTGCCTGTGTGTGGTTTGCGGCGCTGGATGGCACCTTGACGGGGGTAGAGGGTGCGTTGTTGGACATGATGGCGATGCAGGTGGAGGATGATCAAGTTTGGTCCTGCTGAGGAAGAGCGGAGACGGGAGAAGACGGAAAGTGTTGATCTGAGGGGACTCTTGGCCAATCGCAGTAGGATCTTCTTCGATAATGAGCCAAATATCGTGTATAAGACACAGCGAGAGCTTTCGATCGGTCGCTCCGAAGCTTGAATGTTGCCCGCTGGGTCAGGAGTATCGCTTCGTTTATCGCCAAGATAACAATTGAACTGCAACAATATGATTAGCGGCATTCTCCGACTTGAGAAAAGGGCCAAGGTAGAGCTTTTACCCACCCACAATGTATAGCTAGAGGTCAACTCAATGATACAGAAGATAGAGGTTGATCGTCAGAATGTAGTAGCAAGGCTGAGGCTGGGGATGAAAGCTTCAGGGCACACAAGGCTGAAGTGCAATTGTGTCTGATTGGGCGCAAGACTCCACTCTGGCTGTGGCGGTGCTCCACAGAGAAACTTATTGTTCTCCCAACCAATCCCAATATTGGAACAATAAACAACACAATATCATATACCTAACTACTTAGAACAAGCACTTACACGCTCTGGACGACAATGATAGAAACATTCAGCAAGCCTTCTCATTCAGTTGAATAGAAGCTTCAGTAGAGCACGATGGCACTGTTCCTCCAAATCCATTGCCATTGCTCGTGGTACGTTCCAGAGGCTAGAGGAGGAAAGAAAACTCAGGACCTTGATCCTAAGTGACAAAAAGACTTAGGTAACTTAGTATAAGTCTAGTATAGACTTAGAATACGCTTTGCTAAATTTATTTTAACACCTTATTTCAAGGTCTGATATTTTCTTGCTCCCCGAGGGATCTTTCAGAGAGTCTTGTGTTTTCTATCCCTGGCCAAGATCTCTTCGCTTGCTGAGTGGCTTGTTTACGATTTTGACCCCTACCTAGTTCATTGATTTATACCACGCACTAGATATCGGGAAGGGAATTTTGTCAATCTCATCAATCTCATCTTTTGGGCTACGTCAGGTCTAAAAGAGATTCAGATCTTATGGCACTCCTTAGTTCACGAGATTTAGTGATATCTCACTGTGGACTTGAAATTTCCATCAACTCAACACATTTAGTCATATCTGAATGCTGTTGTCAATGACCATTGGAAGTACTGTTCCTGCCGAAGATAAGACAACGGGCTCAAGACATAGGTTCTATCTGTCATGTTTGTTCGCCATCTCGAAACAGCATTACGGCAAGGCATGATCAAGCGAAACTTAGATCTTATGACAACTTCATGCAACAAGCAGAGTTATTGAACCATCAAAGACTTAAGGTTAACGAAAAGAGCATGAAGAAGGTCCGTACTACAACATTCTAGGCCAGGTGACCTATGACTCTATGGGGCAATTGCATTATTTCGATGTGAGTACTTAATCAATTTCTGGAGGCTGGTACCAATACGGCAGTTTTGCAAGTGATAAAGAGGATAATTCTCCGACTTACATCACACTGCATGTCAGAAATTCTATAACTTAATTGAGCCAGACAGAATAAATCGTTATCTCAAAAATTCCCCCTGTAGCCCACTATCAGCTATTGACTATTCCAAGGAGTTCGATGGGCCTAAATCAGGTGACTGGCTCTCATACACCAGGCCAATGTCAGCTTCGAGGACAATATATAATCTCTAACAATAGATAGAAAAGGATGCGATGAATGAACACAGACTCGTTTTGGAATTTAGTTGAGGTGATTTGGAGGGGGGTCGCGATATATGGCAACACTGTATCTTTTGGGTATATCGTGAAAAGAGACGGCCAACAGTTGTACATCGTTCGTCAATACATAGAATGGCCAGTAGCATGTGTCCAAGTTGTTCTCACTACGACCGCTGACGCCATTTTCTTCCACGTCAACAATGTTTGTAGAGTTGAGTCAGACTTGAGACGCAAAACTCGTATCATCATAACAAGCCCCGCCATTGGGCTTGCTTACAATTCTAAGGTGCTTCACGATCAAGCCAATGGTTTGGCCGCTCGCTTCGATAAATTGGTCACAACATCGAGGCAAATAAAAGTTATTCGCCATGGCTAATCTGGGATGCCGACGGTCTACTTACCCTGCATCCTCAAAAGTCGTTCACTTGTGTAAGTCGTTGGAAGACAGACAACAAACAGATGCTCGTCTGACGGGGGGGAAGAGTTCCCCGTTCCGTGTACTAGGCATAACTTTGCGCCTCAAGAGGATGCAACCATCCTCATCCTTAACCAACAAGGACGATGCGGGTGTCATCCGGGGCGTACCATGGCCCATTGGTAGCACGATGTGGCTATCGGGCTGACATTTGTGCCCATAACGATAAACAGACATACATAGTTATGCCATGGTCGATGTCGATGGTGTTGAGCCCTGTCGTCGCTAGTGATTTGCCTTGGGTTATGCAATGCGTTCCGACGGGTACTTTACCCCAGGCATCCACTTCACAGACTGGCGGTACCCGAATCGTCCATCCATGTCAACTATCTCACCGGAAATCCCACTTTCGACTGGACTTGGACTGACTTACGGCCCGACCCGTTGGTATACCCGGTAATGACAAGTTTCCCAGTTGGAGCCTGTAGGCATTGCACTCACTCTTCACACCGACACATCACCGTCTCGTCTTGCTTGTTAGCCTGGCACGCCACAATCAAAGGAATTGAGCTTCCTGTAGTTGTCTAGTATAATTTTCCGGAAGCTTCGCTCCCCCGCGCTGCACGGCTCCGTCCCAAGCCATCACATGAGCCCTTGCTGCCGCGAGATGAGATAACTTGGGGAAGTCAACCGAATGTTCTTGGCTGGAGGGAGGCAGTTGCTTGTTTGTTCGGTAGCTCGCCAACCCCGGTAGCCACCCCAAACATTGCGGTCATAGTTGTATAGGCGGTGAACAGCACCCAAGAAGCAACAAAAAGGCCCTTATGGTGAAACCTATGGCATCGACCCATCACAGTTGCAGCTGAGAGCAGGGAGAGCTCTTGGGCTCTTGGACTCTCCTTTTTCCACGTCAGACGGGCCCCAACTTACAGCTGTTCAAGGGTTTATTCCTTCCCTGAGCGATCTTGAGATAAGAACTTCATGCAAAACCTGCTCTATCTGGAGGGTTCCAAGGACTTGCATATAATCTGGGAAGTCATGAGTATTTTGCCCTGACCGTAGTTTGGGGAATGATGCCGAAAGTGTAATGGAGATGTTGACATACGATTGATGCGAATCATTGACTCATGAAAGCAGCAGGCGAGCAGGATCACAAACGTTGTCCATCTCCATCATATTTCATGACCGTTTGGCTGAGTGAAACGAAACGAAGTTCTGTTGTTTCAGTGCATGAAACAAATGCTTCTGATAGGCCAGGCTGTCACATCTGAAACGAAGACACTTATCGCAAGCAAGTAAACCAACCGTCCTGCATATTCAGAGTTGGGATTCCGAGCTGCATATTTCAGTCTCTATCCAAGTGGCTGCAGGACGTCAGCTAGAGATCTCCTTGCTTCCCAAGGCGAGGAAAGAGAGAAACAGCCCACTTGACAAGCCCAAGTAGCATGCCGGTTTTCATATTTTTCAATAGTGTTACCGTTTCTTATCTCCCAAAAATCTCAGTCATTCAGACACAGTTCACCACTTGTCTTGGACCACTTCTGTGAGGTATAACCGGCTTCATTGAGCCTGAAAGCCCCGACAAGTCCCGCAATGCCATCAGTATTACTTACTGTTGCAAGGGTTTGAGTATGATTTCGGCTCGAGGTGAAGCTGGTTGGACCCATTGGAGCGGATACCTGCAAGCTTGTTTGTATCACAATGCAACCGTTATCGAAACTCGGGATGAACCCCATTTGCTGGAATAAACTTCCCGTTAGTCGACAAACTTGTCGGTGAGCCATGTCTTGTAGTAGCTATCTACCTGGTGATAGCATGAGGCATGTATGCACAAGGATGCATGTCGTCGACCCGAGGTGCCTAAACTAGCTGACAGGGTGGTGATTAGCTGGGCTAAGTCTCCCTCGCGATTGAGGCTGAAGTATCGGATTGGAGATCTTGTGCTTTGATGTGGGGGATGATTATCGAGGCTTGAGGCGAAGAATGAGCCGGAGCCAAAGAGTAGTGGGCCATCTCCAGGATCTTCTCGTGGTTGACCGGTCGAGTGAAGTACCACGCAAAAGCCAACGTCCCACACCGCGCATCCCCCCATCATATAGCTTTGCAGCCACGCACATGTTTCCCCAGAAAACTAGAACAGGCAGCTGAAGCGTATTCAGCTGCATATTATACGTGCAGTGACGTTAGGGAGCCACGAGGGCTTAGTCAGAAGCGTTGCAAGCCATGAGGGACACCACTTGATCGAACAGCGAGTGACACTGATTGCATGCTATTCATGCATTTTCTCGACATGAGATAAACATAGAGAGCGGGGGGTTGTATCCTGGTAAATTGAAGAAGAAAGAATGACTCGCCAAAAGCACTCAAGACGCAACATCGAATGGCGGCCATTATCAGTCGTATGTATCGTCCCGTATGCGTAGCTCCTTGTGGGCCTATGAAACACAAACCGATGGCGAGCCGCATATGGATGGATGTATTGCTTGGCGAGGCCGAGACCCAATAGAACGGAGTTTGCATGAAGGATGTCTCTGGAACTGATCTCATTGAACAGAGTATTGAGGCCTGTATTCATGTGAAATTTACGAGTGCCAGAACAGGAAAGTCAAGTCCGATACCACGGCTATGAAGGCGAATCGACATAATGATCAAAGGACTGCCGGTCAGACCATAACCTGTCCAAGGGTGTTGAGCGAGCAGCACTGTGCATCTAAACGAGTCCCGAGATGGGCTTGCCAGGACTCAATCGTAAACACAATGCCTGCTGAATACTGACTGGCACTTCGTAATGACAGCTCATTTCTCCTGCCGAGGTGAAAATTGCATAGAGTCGCTGGCGGTTTTGAGTTTCGAAAAAGCAATAATGCAGAATAAGCTAGGAGAGAGTGTCTATGGACAAGACATTGGCAGGGGTCTTCAGGGGCAGGGTTATCTGTGCGTAGGCTTGTGGTTAACCTAACCTGACATGATGATTGCGAGGTGAGTAAGGTAGGCCAGCGACCAATACGATGAGTGAATCTGCAGTCTTGAAGCAATAAGCAAAGAAAGGCATGTCAAGCGGAAACAATATAGAGGAAACAAGATAAACGAGAGAAGACAAGAGCCTTCAAAGCTACTCATGCCGGACAGTGGAGTTTGTGTAGGACTCAAGGCCAGAGCTGAACGAATGATACATCACCACTTGGGAACCGAATAAGGATCGGTATGATAGGCAGAATGTTTTGACGAGTATAAACGGCTCTTGTTACCTAGGTCCTTTGCTCGCGAGATACAACACACTAGACAAGTGTGCAGCTAGTGATAAGGCGCAGAAGATCATGGATCAGGCATGTTGAGCCAGCATCGGAAGTTGTGAGAGGTGAGTTGTCAGACAAGAAATTCTCCATGAAGCCCGCAAGGTGTGAAGTTGTTGAGGGAAGCTGAAGGAGGCTGCCCGGAGTGGATGTCTAAGGAGGTACCGAGATAGGTATCCCCACCGGCCCCGTCCTTCCATGTTTGCTGACTCTTTCCTAGGTTGCTGATGCTATCAGGGTTTGAAAATGTTGACAAGGAAGGTAGAGAATAGCGCAGTACAATAAAGGAAGGAAGGAAGGCACAGCAGAAATAGAAACAGCAACAGTTGGCCTCAAAGACTCTGGGAGTTGCAGCCGGCGGCTGGCAACATCTCATAATGTAGGTGAAGGCAAGTTAGGTAAGCGAAGGGGATGTCCATATCGAATCGTATCGAGTCTCCATATCTTTCTGGTGGGAGGTGGCGAGTTAAGAAGGCGCCTTTAGAAAGGATATCCTTGAAATCAATATATGCATCTGAGTCAATTAGGCACTCGTTGGCTATGCTCGCCTTGTTTTGAGTTGTGCAGACTGATGCAGGCTGCCTGAATGAACAAGACGCCCCAGTATTTTGCTGCGTGAGATATCTATTCATTCCTGGGTAGTATGTGTACAACCTACTATAGGTAAGTATTGGATGCAAGAGCTCTATGCTAGCAACCTTGAAGTTTCACTTCGGGGCAAACATACATACGCATACTCACCTACCTACCTATGCATACATAATACATACATTATGTATGGCATCCCGTAGCTCATATCTCACATTACTTGGTAGCACCTCGTATTACCTTGATCACATCACATCACATCACATCACATAAGCAAGTCTGACTTGACCTGAATGGCCTCACTTCTCGCTTCCTCAGATAGCCCATGGGGTAACACGTACCTGGGTGCGGATGCCAAGTGATATGCTCTCGGGGTGAATCTGTCACAAGATGGAAATCAAGAGGGCATGGATTTGCAAGATTTCGACCCGGCCCAAGCCCTTTCGACTAGATGCAGTCGTCTGCAGATATGACACCACCCACTGCCCACTACAGCCACAACGACAACAACATACCTACTATCAACACCACTTTGATTAAGCTACAGGACCCGAAGAAAAAGTTGAGGCTTGAATTGGTCGGAGCGAGACGAATGTGCATGCTTGACTCTTTTCGAATGTTGATTCTCACATTCATCAGCAGCGGTATTTGAGTGTTTGTCCCTTTGGAGGTGTCCTCACTTACACCGAGAAGAGCGGTATCAATTGTGGAGGTGGGGTCATTATCACACTTACTCAGACATTTTCATGATCTTTGGCTTTGGCGAACACAGAATTGGATGTCAATTCATACCGTTTTCCATGTTTATAACACCAAACGTTACTGATCAGTTGGCAATGGGGGGTTGTGTCAATTTGGCTTGGCTTCGAATTTATTCCAAGCCGGGCTCAAGTGCAAGCTGCCATGCCATTGCCATGGCTCACTAAAACCAACACTAGGATCGTGACGGAGCGGCTCTTTGAGCCTTGGTGCTTGGCTACCAGTCGTAATCAGCAAGGACGGAGGGGCGCATCCGCTTGTCCTCTTAGTCTGACCGGGTCACACAGTCTTCAACCAGTCATTCCCATTTCATGCTATGGCTCGCGGGACCGTGACCTGGGATACCACAGCAGCAAGTACAACAGTTGATGAGAACTTAGCATTCCACAACTTAGATTCCGCTATCTTCTCGCCTGGCCTGTCTTTGTTTCCTCCTTTGCTTTCTTTTTAGCCGTCAGCTCATTTCTGCAACTTGACGAGTTGCTGCCCATAAGTTACCTGAGTTGAATTGAGCTTCCGTACCGTAACCAGTAAAGGTCCCGCTTTGACGGCGGCGCCGGTGATGGTGGTGATCCATAAAATGAATGCTAGGGGGACTGAACCCTTGAGAGGATTGGCGGAATAGGTGCAGCACAGATTATGTACAGATGGCTGTTGGACGAGAGGCACAGACAGGTGTCTGTTGTCTACTCGCCTCTTCCACCTCATCAAGGACACTATTCTGTACAAAACAAATGGTCCGGAATTTTAGTGACAAAGACTGGGATTGTACTGCAGCCCAGGTCTCACAAGCTGACTGTTCTCGTGGCTCCCATGCTCAGTCAAGATGAACTGACCTGTCAGCCTGTCAACGGCTAAGACACCCATGCTTGGCTGGCGGCCAGACGCCAGGGTTTTGCATCAATCGGATAACTTGACGCGAAGCTATTCAAGTAAATGTTGCAGAGACCACAGGTGTGTCTTGATGACTACCATGAGCTGTGCACGACAATGCTTTGGTTTGAACAACGGGCCCAATTGCCTGCAGACACTTATGCAGCAGCGCAAGCGGTGAAAGAGAAAAGATGCTAATCATCTCATGATGAAGCAGAGGTAGCGTTGTAGCTATGAACGGTGAAAAGACAAAAAAACACGACCGAGCTTTTCTGCTTCTTCACCGAGAGTGTTCCAGTCAAGAGGCAATTGCAGATCTCATTTGGGACTGATGAAGATCAAATCACAGCTCCATCCTAGCGCGGACTGCGATCCAGTGCAGTCATATTGAATACCGAACATTAAACCCTCATGGTGGATAAAATAGATTGATCAATGGAATCCTTTTCTTTGTAGCCAAGCATTCGCTAGTAAGGTATATAAAATGCTGCTAATTAGCTCGCGCCTGTTCATCGCTCTTCAGTTGCCGAGGTAGAATTATAGACACATGAAGAGTTCACATACAGATAATGCTATCCAAGTCTGGCAGAGACAATAGAAATGTTTGCAATACAAGCTACCTTACTATGGACTCAGTCGACTTGTAAGTTGTGACGCATTACGACAGCTACAGCTCACCGGCAGTTGTATGAAAGAGGGCCGGGCTAACAAGCCTCAGGACAACAATAGCAGCCTCTGTGGAGTCAGCACATATTCAAAGTGGAGGAGAGTCAAGCATCATGAGACACCTGGGGCACAAATGGTGGGGAGAGAAAACAGAAAGACTTCAGACGCCATCGAGAAGGTATGGAGACACGGATTGACCCTCGTAAACAAAAGCAAAACCCCCAGTGAATAGTTACAGTACATCCGCTATTGGATGTCAGCAAAAATTAATTGATCAGTTAAATAATTGACCATTTTAGCCGCCCACTCATCTTTGTCAGTTTTCCAGAATCGGACGGTGCATCGCCAATCTTAGCTTGCACACCAGGGACTGCACTCTTCCTTGACCTGAATCTCACCTTATTACTCACCTTGCGAATCCGACATCTGACAGCAGCACAGAATTCGACAGTCCCACTGCAGTCTGCAGCCAATCCAACGCAACAACGATCGATCTGGAGAGCAAAGAGGGGACTATCAGCTCAAGGTTGGTAATGTTGATACCAGCGTTTGGTGTAGTACAGAGCCAACAATGGGGGCTTTTGCGCATACTGTATGCTCGTTCTGTGTAAGCTGGTACAATTACTGTAACTACTTATTACATTGCAAATACCTAAGAACCTGTTTCACCGTGCATCGCTCGCTGCATGATATCGTGCCTTGACACTAACCAACAGATCCCTGATGTATTCTACGACTTGCGTACAATAGAATGAAGAAGATAGGCATTCCTTAGAATCCGAGAAGGCACGTCTGTGGTATATTTATAGGGTTAAGCTAATAAGATAGCTAATATTAAGGATACTTCTTATTATATCTAGATCTTACCTAGATTTAGGTATCTCTAATACTATAGCCTATAGATCAATACCCCTAACCTTACTGTAAAATTACTATAAGGCTTGGTATATATAGTGTATTAATTAGCAGCTTATTAAAAGTAGGTTAGGCCCTATAAATATACTGCAGACGTGCCTTCTCGGATTCTAAAGGATAGTCAGTGGCAGATGGGACAGCCAAAGCTCATTCGTCAATTGCTGTTAAGTTTTCTCTTTCCTCTCCTCAGGGACCTGCGTCAACTCGCATACCTACATGCAGGAAACTACTGTAGCTGGCGCAATAAGGGAAAGATCAAAGACAATCATCTGCAGCCTAAAGTTTGTGACACGACACGACAGCACAGTATGTACGACCTGCCCGCCGGTGAAGGAGGGCTGTCACTTTTCTTTTGATGGCGGGAGGGCAGCCCACCCCTCCTCTTCGACCCCGGCTTTTCAGCAATTCTTGTCTCGGGAATAAGAACACCATCATGAATTCTAAAGCCAAGACTCACCAGCGATGATCTGCCCGGCCAGATCTCTCCGCTCCTTTCCCCCGTTGCTGGCCGAGAAACGTCCTCCTGACTCGGCCCCCCATATGACCTGACTCGGATGACGACGGCGGAGTAGAGGTGGAAAGGGGGTTAGGCAGGGCAGAGTAAACTACGCCAGGAGCTCAGATCTAGGTACACACATCTATGCCTAGACTACCTAGACAAGGTGAGGGCTGGGATCTGGCGGTCGGGATCCAAGATGGTGGAGGACTGCTGGGCACGGGATGGAGTAAAGACTTGGCCAGTCAAGTTCCAGCATAGAGAATTGAGACACATAACATAGAGATTGTAACTACCCAATAGATCATATTCGAGTAGAAAATTCGATGAACTGAACTCAATAAAGCCTTGCCAGGGTCATAGTCATGACGCCAAGGCAAGCCTCTTGATACCGTGCCCGCAGCCTACAAGCCCTGCCAGGCACAATACGTGATCTTCATTCGACCTGCGTAGAGAGGTCTCCAACAGCTTCTTCTTTGGAACGGCCGCAATCGAAATCGCAGGTTGTGTTGGAGGTACAGTACGGGGTACATGTTCCTGTGCAACCATTACACTGAGCTAAGGCACGGAACATGGAAGTCATGGCCCTCACTTACATCATCACTATCGCCATCGTCTTAGCCACCGTGACCACTTACACGGCCTGGCAGTTCACACCAAAGTTCTGGGTGCGATCGCTGAGGAGACATGTATCTCTGGATTTCATGAAGCAATCAGAAGCAGGAATCAGGTCACTAGGAAGAGAGAAATTCATGATTATTGACACAAAGACGGAGACACACACACCGCTCAATCAAACCGATTAGACGACTAGCCATGCAAGTCTCCTGAATTCCTGGTTTGCTTTCACAAATCAACATAGCCCGTCCCATGCGGATTCGTTTCCTTGGTGTGCCATTGGACTGCATAGCCATTTCGTTGTGCGCCAAAATTTAAAAAAGCAACAATTGAGTCCATGATATGTATAACAGCGTAAAGCGGATGACTACTGTATGTAGTCTACCGAAGCGCACAAACCAACACCATCAGCCGCTGGGCGGCGTTCCGTCCGGTCAGTGCAACGGATTATCGAAACTTTACAAGGGGACAGGGAGGGTTGGGACGGGATGGATTGGTTGGACTGGATTGAATAGGATTGGTGCTGACTTTGTTTACACACAGTCTAAATTGGGACATCTTCAAGGCTGACGTGGTGCGCTATCACGATACCCCTTAAACCAATAGGGGAAGTCAAATTGAAATAGAGTGTTTTGGCCGAACATCATGACTAATTTTGTATATCTCATCACTTTGCTTGCTTGGCCGCTCAGTTCGTTGTGCCAGAACAGCCGTACTACTAACAAAATACCCGGCGATGGGTCTTGATGATGATGAATTCCGATTTCCCTGTCATTGCTTGACTTCTATTCTTATTGATTAACCTTGACCTGCCATCTGGGGGAACCTGGCCGTTGGTCAAACAATCCCCGATCTCACCTGAAGCGGAACCATACTAGACAAGGTGTAGGTGAAGTGAATGTTGTATTGGACCCGTTTCCCTAAAAAAGAACAGAGAATAGTCATCCCTTGCAGTGTCAATGGACGACAAGCTTTGCTGTTAGTTGTGTGCTTTACACGCAATCATCAACAGGCACATGTCGTGTCATTCAAAGCCGAGCTTCATGATTGACCCACGCAAAACAACAACTTAGCCAGTCAGTGCATGGGTTTTGCAGTACATACATATAAGGTATAATAATAGATAGATATCGATTGTTAAACGCCCGAGTCGCGTCCTAATAATAACGCCGTCTCTCTATATGTTGAGTTTACCATTCGTTTCGATCCCTACTGCTCCCGCGGCACCAGCGTTATAAGCTATCAGGTCAGGTCTGTCAATGCCCAAAGCGCCGAGTCTGCGGATCATCTATCTATCATCTTTGCCATTCTTTCATCGTGATTCACACTCTTGGCATAGAACAATACACAGACCCTGTCAGGTCAATGAGACAAGCATTGAACTCGAGTTTTCGTCGCTCAGATAAACCCGGCAAAGACCCATCGAATTCCTGGTAGACAACGGACCCAAAGACAAGAACAACGTGAGGATAAAAGCGTGGAACCCAAGCCAAGAACCACCGCCCCCCAGAAAGGACACAAAGAGGACCCTCTTCCCAAGACTCTCCACCAGAAGGGACGCTCCACCCTACCCTAGCTGCTTCTGGGTACACTGTTGAAGGCGTGTGTGTGTGTGTGTGGGAGCGTGCCAGGTCGAGAGAGGCGTGTGCTAGAGGCTAGAGGCGTGTCGCCGGACCACAGAGTGTCCCAGGCCTGAGGCGTGTACCCACCTCCAGGAGAACGCCGGGAGGCTCAGAGGGCCTAGAAGAGAGGCGTTGTTTGTGGTTGAGCAAAAGTTGATAGTGAAAGGGAAGCACGAGAACAGGAATAAGAGGAGCAAGATGGGCCAGGAGGCCTACTGAGTCTATGTTGTAGTCATCGAATATGATGTGAGCTGCTTCTTCTATAGCCAAACCCGCTCTCCGTTTCCATTCCCAAGGTCTAGAATTAGTGAAAGCCAGCAGCAACAAGCGAGTTATCGATCGAGCCACAAACGATCTAGCAACGATCCAGCAACGCCCACCGGCGGCGCCCGCGCAATCCAATCTTGAAAACAATATTAAACTGACTGGACATACAATACAGTCCATAACAGAAACTGTCACAGGAACGAGTGTTTTAAAACGAATTGCTATCGTACAGTTAGTTCTTTGAGTAAATACAACTCAACAGGGAACCTCTCAGTCTTCATACTATCTATCTTATAAAACAAGAAATATACGGACTCTCGCTATTAGTTCCCAACTCTGATTACCCAGAGTAGAGGACCCTCGGACCCTTTGAATTTCGACAGCGAATTCAAATTCAAGCTGGTTCACTGTGCAGTACTTGTGTTTGACCTAATAGGTGCGTACCCGTTATTCACTATTCTTTTTCCGTACCTTCAGCACCTCTCCATCTCAATCATTCATTCGACAGGCCAAGAAGAGAGCATCCCGACGGGAGGGCAATCTTCGGGGTGGCTTTCGCCACTTACCCAAGTCAGCTGCCCCACCAAAGGGCCCCAAACACTGAAGCAAAAGGCCTGAATACGCACTGCTGCTGGCACCTGGCCTTCACTGCCTTCTACTGGCTGGTTTTCCATGTTGCTAGTTAAAAGCTGGGCTGGTGTTGGGGACCCGATAGAGGGGCAATTGACGACCGATGTCGTAGTTAGCTGGAGGGATGGAAGGGCTTAGGTGTGCTGAATAGGGCATCTATCATCCATCCCTACTGAGCTGAGCTGATGTGATGGTGTCGCCCTGCGCTCACTACATCCACGCACTCACTCACTCATTCCATCATCCAATACCGTTCAAAGCATTGCTTGCTTCAGATTTGAGGTGCTGTTAGTTTGTGCTTCAGTATTAGAGTGCACACCCTGCGGAAACCGGGGCACTCCAACACCCATTTCCATTCATCACCGGTTGCTTGTCCTGGACTGGCGCTGCGAGCGAATGGATGCTCGTCGGAGTTGCGCTTGCCCAAATCTGCATAGGTGGGCACCTGCCCTGCTGCACCTGGCACCTGGCACCTGG
>LTDI01000937.1:0-29726 GCA_001654545.1 Fusarium agapanthi
CCCCTCTCTGCCTCTCCTCAATCTTCCTAATCGTCTCATCATACTCCGCCCGATCCTCCGCACGCGCCGTCTCCATCTCGAGCTTCAGCGCGCCGACCATGCGGTTCGATTCTGCCATAACAGCTTGAAATCGCTCGTTGGCATCTGCGCGCTCGGTACTTAGTCGGGTTTCCAGGTCTTGGATCTTGGCTTCTCTTGCCTTGCGTTCGCGCTCTAGACGGACGAGTTGGTCGTTGAAGGCTTGTTCCATGCGGCGTTGCTGTTCGCGGCGATCGGCGTGGAGGGCTGCTTGCTCGCTCTCGAGACGGCGCATGAATTGCTGTTTTTCTTGTTCGAGCTTGTCGAGCATTTTCTCGAGCTGCACGTCGCGGTCTTTGATGGCTTGTTCTTTTTCTTCACGGATGGAGTTGAGTTGGGCTTGGTGTTGCTCTCGTAGCTTGTTGAGTTCCTCGTTGAGAGCTTCGCCTGCTGTTGTTTGGTCGACTCTTAGACCTTGCTCTACGATCTCTTCTTGGATCTGCAGGGTTACGGCAGGGAGATCAACTAGCTCGTTGACAATGTCAAGAGCAGACTCTCTTGTGTTCTGGAATCGCCGAATTCTTGAGCCTTTGTTGCTCATATACCCCCACCACTCAGGAGTAGAGATCAGCTCATGCTCTCTCGCAGCTCCCTTTGACTCATCCTGTAGCTCGTCCCAAAAAGTAGTCGCAAGAATGACATTCTCAAAAGCGCCGTCACCACAGAGGTTGCGGAACATAGTGAGGTTTCGCATGATGGCATTGGTCATTCTCTCATCTTTGATGCGGTGCAGGTAGATGATTCCACTGAGCTTGACGTTGTTCATGTATGAAGAGCTGAGGGCTTGAGCGACATCAGCAAGAATGTCGGCATCGCCTCGGTACGTGTCATCAAAGCCGGGTGTGTCAAAAAAGACAAACTGCTGGCCCCGAATGAGGCACTCGTAGGCTTCTGTCTTCTGCGTGCCTGTTGGTGGTCAATCGTCGGTCATCATCCACAAAGTTCAGTGTTGACTTACATGATCCAAGTGAATGCCCGACTTGGGGCCCGTCTTCATCGTCTCTGTCAGTCAAGAGCCTGAGAAAGTTGCTCTTTCCAGAGCCAGTCACCCCCATCACCGCAATCAGCAGTACGGGTGGAGGGCTTTCCGACTCGTCGCTTACTGACGTGTCTGTTGGCAAAGATTGGGCAACTTTGGTCATAATGAATGCTTACAGGGATCTCAACAAGTGTGATACACTAATTTCCAGCTTCAAGTCTAGACTTAAGAGTAAGAGAAGGTCTCTTGATAAATATAACAAGGCAGACAAGACACAATCACTTTATGCCGACATATCCGGTAATGTTAACACCCAAAATCAAGCTTAACATCGCATGAGGAGCAATTCACACTCTATTCGTCAACGATAAGCACTAGCTTTACAAAACGACCGTTCTACCTATTTCAACCTCCACGCTACAGCAAAACCTGCATTTCAAGCTGAACACCCAAAACACGACATCAATCACTAGTCCTGCGCCACCATCCACTAAGTTAATACCCTGCATCCTCCCAATTAGACACCCAAACCTGCGCAGTCGCCCAGACAATGCCTCTCTCGCAGCTCTCAGATTCCACTGGCTGCGAGACAATCCGCGGGCGCACTACCACACAAATCGGGCGACCATCGAACCGCTTATCACCTTTCAAGAGACCGACTGTTGGATGCGCCTCCATGTCGCCGAACATGCTCTGGAACCGATGGAGGGTGGCATCGCCTAGCGCCAGGATGCGGATATTGGTTCTTAGCTTCCAGAGTCTGAGCGCAAGGCTGCATGTGGTCTCGAAAAGCTTGGTAAGCTGCGTGAGGCTTTCTCTGTCGAGGGGCTCGATGAGGGGTTCGTAGGTCTTTGCGAAACCCTCGGCACATGCTTGCAGCCCTTGTTCATGCGGGGGGAATGCTTGCTCTAGGTATTGGCAAGTCTGGATCCTCCACGTCACTGTGGCTTCTGCGCTGGCGCCTAGATATTGCGTTAGTTTGCCTTGTTGCCTGGGATTACGAAGTGTACAAACCTCCTTGCAGGGCTGTTTTGTTCAAGCAATGTCGACTCAGAAAGAATGGGTTTCCAAGAAAGATCTGCACGAGCGTCTTCGTTAGTGCAGCCTGTAGCAATACAGCTGTAGCTGTTCGGTGCGTCACGTCGAATCGTAGATGCTCCTCACAATCTGGATCGTTGATGATACCTTCAGTACGCATGAGGTTTCGCGTCTCTTCGACTGTTTCGATCTGCGGCAAGCGATTGTCAATACACCACTCAGAGCACTTCTCAAACAAATCCTGCAGTTCAGTTCGGACCTGATCATCAGGAAAGTCGCTTGAGACATGACCAGCCAGTAGTGATATAGCCCTCGAATGCGCCTCAGTAACCACGACCTCTTGGTCCTGGATATCTTGTCTCAGAGTTTTGTTCTCATTTCTTTCCTCATCAAGCTCGGTTTCGAGATCTTGCTTTGTCCGCTTGAGCTTGTGATAATCATCAAACAAGCGATCATAAGCGGCTTCCGTTTTCCTGTGCTCCTCTCCTTGTTTGCGCCAGTGCTCATCGGACTTATCTTTCCAATCTTCCCATTGCTTGACCAGACGCTTTTTGCAATCAAGATCTTTGGTTTGTAAATTGAACTTGGCCGTTAGGTTATTGAGACTTGTGCTCAGAGAAATTTTGTCAGTTCGTAATTGGGTTACTTCCTTTTGAAGTTTCTTTTCTCTTGAGGTTTCTGATTTCTGGCTCGGCTGCTTCTCAGTCACTTTCTCGGGAATTGTAGAAGGCTCTGAAGGCCCGAATGGGTTCAGGGACTGGGTGATACGGCCAATCACTCCAGGGTTTTGCTAGAGAACCTCTCAGTCTTTGCTAGAATGAACTACATATTGCTTGTGAGCGTACCTTTGGCTGATGACTAGATGTTTTCACCGTCTCAACGACGTCAGACATGATCGAGTCTTCTGGAGGATGATATTTCGGCCTCTTGTCATCAATCTTGGAGTATCTCGGCTGTTGCAAATTTAGTAAAAGGAATACGGCGAGGTTGAAACTGAATACCTCCTCATATGGTCCCTCATCCTCACTTTTTGGTTGGAGTTGGTCACCGATATCCTTCAGGGCTGCTCCACCGGGACCATCCCCTCCAGATCGTTGCTCAGATTCTCCACCCATTGCGATGCTGCCAAAACACGTCGTTGATTGAATGGCGTGACGATACAATCATCCCCGACTCAATTAACGAAAGCACTATTTATAACCCGAAATGGGCGTCCCCCCGCAGGAAATCAATGATATGGCTTTCCCTCCCCGTCCATTACCCTCCCTGTAAACCTTACCCTGTTCAGCCGTGATAGTGGCTGCATATGCAAGTCTACAAAACGCTAGTACACGGCAAAACGCCCGTGCATTTCAACCACCCCTGTAAGGCGTAGTGAGATCAGCCGCAAACTCGGCGAACTGTTTAAGCTGCCGCCCTGGACCAGGTGGTCATTTGAACATGATGTAAGTCGTTCCATCAAGATACTAGAGCCTCAGTCGACTGGGCTACAGTTCATTTTCATATCGTAATCGAGGACACAATGTTGGCAGTCAGGAATCGAACGAAACTGATAGTCGGCATTGACTACGGTACAACATATTCAGGTCAGCGCAATGCAACTCAATGACGAACTCCCTTGCTGATATTCTCATTACCAGGTCTCAGTTTTGCGCTCTCCAACGCCGCAGACTTCAAAGACATTCACCCATGGACAAAATACCCCGGCTCATCAACTCACATCGCAGAACACTGCCACAAAGCTCCATCATGGGTCGCCTTCAAAGATGAGAATCCCGATCTCGACGGAAACGCATGGGGCTATCAAATCGAACCTGGTATGAAGACTTACGCATGGACCAAGCTCCTCTTGGATGATCAAGCACTCGCGACAGAGTATGACGATCCTGATCTTAACAAGGCCGCTGGGAATGGCCTCATGAGGTTGCCCGCTGGTAGAACTGCCAAAGACGTGGTTACTGAGTATCTCAAGGGCATGCATTCTATGTATAGAAAAGCTGTCATTGAGAAGATTGGGGAGGATATCCTTGAGGAGATGCCGGTTGACTTCTGGTTGACTGTTCCGGCAACTTGGACGGAGAGAGCAAAGCTAATCACTAGGGCTGCTGCTTTGGATGCTGGTTTTGCGTCAAGGCCTATCGATCGTTTGAGCTTGATTGCAGAACCAGACGCGGCTGCGCATATGGCTCTAAAGTCCAGCATTCATCACGTTGAAGATCTTATTGATGTAGGTAGCGCCATCTCACTTTTCGAGTCCATACTTACACTGCGCTTAGGTCGGCACGGGCGTGATGGTTTGTGATCTTGGCGGTGGTACTGTCGTAAGTCCAACTTTACTCAAGGCCTTTTATCTTACTAAGAAGGCTAGGATATTACGACATCAGAAATAGTCAGAAAGTCACCTTCTCTGAAGCTGAGGGAGATTGCCATCGGAGCAGGTAAAACAGTCCTCATCAGCAGATGGAACGGTCATGCTCACACTCTCAGGCGGTAAATGCGGCGGGACATTCGTAGACCGCAATCTCTACAAGCTCCTCTCCGAACGCTTTGGAACTGCATTCACCAGCCTGGGTCCACAGCATGTAGGTCCCGGCAGTCAGTTCATGGACCAATTCGAGATGCGCAAGCGAGATTTCAGCCTCGATACACCGAGCAAGAAGTCTTATAAACTAACTCTACCCATGCGAAGCCTGGTAGTCACTCCGGAGATGCAGAAGTACTATGACCCTGACTTTAACAGGGTGCTCTTGAGCAAAGATGATATGAAGAGTCTTTTTGATCCAGTAATCGACGTCATTCTCAAGCTTGTGAAAGATCAGGTTGATCAAGTCAAGAGAGATAAGGAGCCAATAATCAAGACTATGTGTCTGGTTGGGGGATTTGGTTCCTCGCCTTATGTCAAGGAGAGGTTACTTGAATGGTGTTCTGAGCAAGAGATACGGCTTACAACGCCCTGGACAGGCGCGTAAGTGTCTCATTCTTGAGAAGCCTTCTGTATCAGCTAACATAGCTCAGTTGGGCAGCTGTTGTCTGCGGTGCTGTGTTGCGAGGCGTTGAGGGTTCTATGGTCAGACAAAAGAAATGTCGTCGACACTATGGACATAGCATCTCCCGACCATATGATCCAGCAGTTCATTTCAACTTTGATGAGAACAAGCGAAGGCTGTGGAATGATCCCTGGACCAAGGAGCAGAACCTATCTGGCTTCATGGATTGGGAGATTGCGAAGGTAAGCCTTCAACAGGTAATGTTGGCGAAGAAACATTAGACTAATGTAATTACAGGGCGCTCTCCTCGACGACGACACTGAGATCAGCACAAGTTTCTACTCAAACTTCTCAGAATACTTTGATGGGAAGCATACCCATGATCTTTACTCGTGCAGCTTGGATGAGGCACCTGAGACTATTGAGAACGAACGTGAGTGAAAGTTCCCATGATACAGACCATGGAGTTAACGATGGCCAGGAATCGAGAAAGTTGGCGAGGTTTTGTACACTATCGATGACATCGGCATTGACAAGACCAAGATCAAGTCCATCCAAGACGCCAATGGCATTCACTGGTATCAGCTACTACTCACCTTGACGATTCGTCTCAGTGACGATGATGTTGGTGTACTGGTATGTCGAATCTTCTGTCGCGGGAAGGAAGTTGGAAAGGCAGAGATAGGGTACTCCTTTACGTGATTCGGTCCATTATCTACCCGGTCGTCTTTCAGGGGATTGAAGGTTGTTGGTCTTCTCGTTAATCCCGTGATTATATATGGCGAAAATGGCTGATAAGAGACACTTTCCCCTTCGAATTTATGTGATCTTGACGTGAGCAGTAAGAATCAGGAACACTTTTATGTAGATATTAGAGATTCTTTTGGTAGGGAAATGCTGATGTTTGTTGGTAATAAAAATACCGTAGGCTCAAACAAGTGAAAAGAGCGTCCTCAGTCCATGGAAGTTGGGATTTTCGCGTTTCATAATGCGCGAGTCCCTTGAGTTCTATTAAGCAGCTTTTGAGCCATATTCTCCCCAAGCTCATTCCTGATTATCGATCTGAGAAATTTTGACCTGCAAAATCTCGCCGTCTGAGATCTTCACGCCGGCTGTCGATGCCGCTAAGCTCCGGAGTAAAACGCGAAAAATAATATTATGAGTCACAACGAAATAAACAGGGCATCCAAATTAGTAATAAGCTTTGCTGGGTTTGCTTTAGTTATTTGGACTTGGTGACATGCCGCTGGGTTATTATAGCGGAATAAGCGTCACGTAATCCGTCGTCGGGGTGCGGGGGAACACCGAGCTTCACCGAGCGAGCGCGATCTTCTGAAGCTCCCCCACCACCGTTATTTAAACCTCTATATCTTCATCAACGATCGATTTCCAGGAGCTAGACATCAAACCACTTCCTAAAACTCCTAAGAATGGTCACATCTCTGTTCTCCAGCCTCAAAGGCTACACGTACAAGACAATCCCGTACAAATCTACCCCCGATGGCGACATCGTTCTTGATGTCGTGTACCCAGAGGAAGCCGATGATTCGCCGACGACTGTTCTCATACATATCCATGGCGGATTCCTCGTAAGTATGGTTTAGCTATCCGTATATGCAAACGTTTCCAACATGTGCGTAGATCGTCGGGGACAGATACAGCTTTGCGCCATACTGGCTTGTCAACGCAGCAACCTCTCGGAAATGGATCTTCGTGAGCCCTGACTATCGTCTTGTCCCAGAGTGTACCGCCCATGCATCGCTTGACGATTCCATCGATGCGTACAACTGGGTGCGCTCATCGCTGGCTGGTGCGATTGGACGCCCTATTGGACTTGTCTTCCTGGCTGGTTCCAGCGCTGGAGGATATCTCGCACTGACGACTGCGAATGCTGTTGAACATAAGCCAGATGCGCTGTTGCTCATCTACGGAATGCTCGATGCAGCTGGTCTGAGATATACGACTCCCGGTACAAATATCTGGGGCGCACCGCCTTTTGACGCCGCCTCGGTGTTGAGCAAATTTCCCAGGCCGAAAGAGAACGATGATCGAAAGGCCATCTCGGGATATCCCCCGCCTGAGAACTTCCAGCAAGACCCACGGTTTCAAGTTGCGTCAGCTCTTCACATCGACGCCCTCTTCCCAGATTACATGACCGGTGTTGAAGGCCTTAGCCGCGAGATCGCCAGCAAGGGCATTGATACCATCCCCGAAGAACACCGACGATTGTTCCCTCTGTCTTTCGGCGACCTTGCCAAGATTCCCCGCACATTCTTGCTCCATGGCGTCAACGACTCTGCTGTTACAGTGGACTGCAGTATCGTAGCAGAGAAGAAGCTTCGTGAAGCTGGTGTTGAGGTTGAAAGGGACTTCCCGGAGGATGCAGAGCATGGATTCGATGGTAGAATTGGAAATGTTGATGTTGAGAAGGGCGAGGCAGATGGGATTCCCAACATCGAGAGTTTGAGAAACGCCATCCGCTTTCTTGACTCCTTAGTGAAGAACTAGATATAACCAGATACTGGGTGAATAGACCAGATATTTGTCACACGTTTCAAGTTGAACCTCGTGCATGACTTATATATTTGAACGTTATCCTATCTCAAACTGGCGCTTACTTGATCTCAGCTACAGCACTCTTTACAACGTCCTCAAGATTCTCCTCCTTCAGCCCAAGCAACCCAATCGCATTCTCATCGCCCTTCAGCGCGTGGCCAGCACCATCGGCAAATAGGAACTGCTCGAGATAATTACCAAAGGCACTAAAGTCACCTTTGGCAATCTTCTCGTCTCCAATCTTCTCCTGCTCAGCGCCAGTGACACGAGAAACCTCAAACTTATCACCAGTCACCTGCTCCACAATCTTCAGGACCTCGTTCTGAGTTGTCGTCACGCCGGCGACATTGAGATATTTGTTCTTCGCCTCTTCTGGCTTCCTCAGGATAGCAACTACAGCTTCGCCGACGAAGGCGAGTGAAGTTGTGGAATAGGGTTCGTTGCCTGAGTCGGTGATGCGAATCTTGCGATCCTTAATGTTGATGAATCCCCTGTCACTTTTGAGACCCTACGACCAAGTCAGAAAACGCTGCCATTTCAGTCGAGTTCAGATAACATACCGAGTCAAGGAACAATCCGTTGGAAAGACCAGTCCAAGAGAACCAATCATGTTTCTCAGCAAGGTCAGTCAAGTAGTCAGTATTCTGGATCTTGGCACCGAGAATCTTTCCAATCTTGGTATCGCGGTTCTGACGAGACGGAATTCCGAATTCTGAGGGAATAAATCGTGGAACTTTAGCTGCGATAGCTGCATCGATAATGATCTTCTGGTTTCGAGCAGCAGCAGTTGCGGCGGCTGACACAACGGCATCTTGACCAGCCAGAGCTTCCTTGACTGAGTCGACTGAAATTATATCGACACGCTTCACGATCACTTTATCGGGAAAAGTGGCAGAGGATTCATTTCTGGTGATAGCTGTAACTTCGAAGCCAGCTTTGAGGAGGCTGTCCACGATTTTTGATCCGATGAGACCAGAGCCCTGGCGACGTCAATTCGCGGCCCATGATCCTCTAGGGTAAATAACTCACTCCAACGACTGCGACTTTCTGAATGGCCATTTTGATGTTGTCAATCGATCTGTGCTTTACAATAGGATTTGATAAGAGGTAATTTGAAGAATAATTAACTCTGAAAGCTTTATCTTGGGTGTTGATGTGTGTTTGACCCCGCCATTGTAACATTTCACTGGGGATGCCACCATATCGAGCCATACACAACGCATGATTTTCATGGCTATCTCCACTTCTTCATGATGCCATACTGGCGAGAGATTCTCAACCATCAAGTATATGAAGTTGCGTGTCTGCGGAAGATAAATAGCGAATTAGGACACCCTCTTGCAGATATCAAGAAGAACGAACTTTCCAAGCGACTGGGTGAGGATCTCACTAATGATGCCCTTGCTGATTGAACCAAGCAAGCGCGTCCCTTGTTTGGCCAAACATCGAATAAGAAAATAAAAGGCATTTGATATCTAATCGAATTTTATCGCCTAAAAGATCACTTCATCCATTCCAGGAACACATAAACCAAGTTCTGCTCGGCAACCGGTGACGTCAAGAAACTATCGCTTATGGTCTTATGGAGCATCAACAGAGGTATCCTGCGGAGCCTCAAGGGCTTGGATAAGGTTATACGGCACCATGAGACGCTACTGACAAGTGCCGTTTAGACGAGTATTCACGGTTCGTAGCGGAATGACGAATCGCTCGGCTATACACTCGCATGCCTGACACCGTAAGCTTCAGCGGAACGACTGGATGCGGCTTCAACTTCGAAATGAAGCCTTTCAAAGTGGTATAATTGTATGAGCTAAGGTGTCACTGGGAATTAACGGAAAGAACCGCTATATGTCTAGAACCCTTGACGGAAACTTCCTGAACCACGGAAAGGGAGAGTCTTCCGTTAGTCCCGACCCTAACCAATTCCACTACCGACATCTCAAAATAGATTTCTCAGAATTACGATCCTCCAGGCAGAATCAGACGATAAACACTGCCGTGAAAAGTGGAAAACTCGGCGTAACAACCATAGCAACTCAGCACCGTCTCAGACAAACTTTTAAACCAAGTAAAACTGTCAATCTATCTGACAGCACTCCCGTAGATCTTGGACAGCAACCGCGTTAAAAAGCTCCAGTGGGCTTAGGCCGTTGTGCCGGGTAACCGGACGCCACTGGCCATCACCATGGAAAAATCCGGGGAGCAGACACAATGACGTTGGCAGAAGTGCCGTAACCTTGATTCGTAGGCCTGGAGATAACTTGACACGTAAACGTGCAGCCAGCCACATTGTGAATTCATTATTTCCTTGATTTTTGTGCAAAAGTGTCGATCAATGAAAGAGCAATGCATAGCGGCGTAGTCACGCGAGCAAAAGTCCTTTGCTTGACAGCCATAGAAATTGGATGAAGAATTTGTGTCCTGAATTGGAATGTCAGATGCTGAGCCCAGTTTCTGACCACCTCGGCTAGGGCGGCTCAATCCTCCTTCTCGTATGGCTAATCTGCATCCTTGCTTACGTATTTCCTTGTAAAAAAGCAGCGAGTAAAAACACCAGAGACATGTTGGTTGGTGCCTGAACTGATTCCTGTTGGCCCCAAAAATAGTCAGATCATTGCAGAGCTGCCAGAGCAGTTTTCATCTGTGGCGCGCGTCATTGTGCTGATGAATATTTACTCTTTTACTGGTCACTCTGGGTACTCAGCGGGAAACTTTAGGCAGAGGCGTCGCTGGCTGGCCGCTGTAACAGTCAGTCAGCAAATGGAGAACTTTAGTGGGTAGATTCTCATGGAGTCCGCGGGTCGAGCTTAATGGCCTTTCGAGGCGTCAGTGTCAACCCTGCAGTAACTTAAATCCATTGCCTCAAGGGCAAAGTGAAACCTCATTTCAAGAGCAAAGCAAAAGGGCCCTCTTCTTACGAACCCACCAAACACAAGAGACACGCGACACCAGAGCCAAAGCTGAGAGCCCCTTGCATGGGGTCAACAAGGCCATTGTCCAGACCAAAACAAACTTCTCCACGCTCGCCAAGAGATCGATCGACGACTATACTCAGGGGTAAGCCAAGAAAAAACCAAGGCGCCTTGCGCACTAAAGCAGTCATCGTGTAATATTTGGGTAAGAGGTGCAGATAAAACGCTGCATTTCCGCCTGGAGAAAGGAATCATGGCGCAGCCAATGGTTCGACCCATTAACATTAACATTGGTCAAGGGGCGGAGCTAAAAATGGGAAGAGTCGGCTAAGCGGCTTTTTTTGTGCTGGTCAGCTTGGGAATAGGGGGGGGAGGGGGACTTTTTTTGCCCGACGACACCGTGTCATGCAAGGGTTCTTTTTTTCTGGGGAAGAAGCTGAGAGAATGGCATGTACGTACAGTGTTGCAACCAATTTCATGTCCTCATGCAGAGAAATGCATTGTTTTCTGCATGTGCTGATTTGTTGTTGATCAACATGCCGTCAGCAAGGAGACTTGTTGGACCGGACACTATCGACGCCTCGTAACCCTCGTTCAAGCCATGCCGGCCCCTCATCATTAAACGAGTCGCCGTGGCCCATCACTTCAAAATTGAGAAAGCCTTCGCAAAAAAGAAAGCAAGAGCCCAGACAAAATAGTCCATTCCTTGCATTGTCGCGTGACCTTCTTACTCGCTGGAGCGTAACTCCCCTTCCAGCACCGGCTCGAATCTGTTTAGCTTGGCGACGAATCTGTGCCGTGCTGTTTAATTTTACTCTGTATCCTCCCTCTCGGTGGCCAATTAGATGCAGGGGAGCGTTCGGTTAGACGGAGTCGTTTAGTCAGATTGAATCGGCAGATGAGAAATACGAGCCTTGAAAGTTGAAACCGCCACTGGCCAACGAGTTTTTAGTGTATGTACAGTACCTACTGTACACCCATCGTCTAGCCCTACATGGATGATGGATCCAATGCAGAAGTCACCGACGCCAGGGGTCGAGCGAGGATGTGCAAAATTGTCCGTATTCAGCTAATGAACAAGTCATGGTTATTCCATGTTACGTAGCAGATTTAATCTGGGCTGAGCCAGCCCGAGCTGTGGCACACACACATAACACGCGAGCAGTTGCTGTTTTTACTGTTACCCCATTTAGTTTGATGTTTTAGTGACCTTTTTTAGTTAGGGGGCCCAATGTATGTAAGATTTTACGACCGTGATCTTTTTTTTTTTTTTTTTAACAACCTCGGATCCTTCTCTGCTCTGCTCCTGGGGCTCCCTTTTTTCTCCTCTCTTGTCCTCTTTCTCGAACCTCTTTCCATGGAATATTCATCTATTTTTTAATTTTTCGTTCCTTCTCTTGACTCGACTGGAGAGCAATCCATCATGTTTGCGACACTCGTTCCCTTTTGTTTTTCGACGATATTTGTTTCATTGACGTTTACTAAACTGGTCCACCTTTCCATCCACGCCAAGACAATCTCTCCCGGCGCTTTCGTCCTTTTTCTGCCCTCGCTTTTACTTCCTGATGTTTTAGTCATTTGCCTGTCGCGCCTGGCGCTGCGGCAGCAGAAGGGCATTTTCGCTGTTGGAGCTTGTGTTTTGGGTTGCATATTCTCGTATGTTGCTCTCGTCAGCTTCAATCGACCGCTGCTAATAATTGCAGATTTATTCTTCTCGGCGCATCGGCTTCACAACTGGGCTTCTTTTATTCGACGGGCAACGAGGTTAAATGGTCGGAGGCATTGAGCTATGCTGGCGATAAAGATGGAATGAAGATTCTTCTTAGTGGGCTTAACTCTGTCCTTGCGGCGGGAGCTCTCATCGTCGTCGTAGCTTGGGTTGCGAAGTGGTTTCTCTACAGGGCTGTCGGTTCATTAATTGCAACGGTTGGAATGCCTGTTGTACATGGTACGTTGCTCTCTCAATCATGGTCAATTGATACTAACAATAACTCAGCCTGGCAGTGGTTCCGACACAGAAACGGTCGATCCCCTCAGTCACTGGCTTATGACTCTGACAGCGAACTCGACGAAGACCTCGAGGGCGCTAAAGAAGGCGCACGACTCATCCCCGATACTCACGAAGAATCTCGAACGAGGCCTCGAACATGGATCATTCTCGCCATCATTTCTGTCTTCCTCTTCCTCACGACGACTCTGCGACCTGCCGCTCCATACACCATGATGTCCATGACTCTCCCCGCCGCTATGCTCGAAATGTTCAAGTCTCCGCCCAAGCTGTGTAACAATGTCGAAGGTGCATGGCCTCTCCCTGATCTCATCACTCCCGATACTTGGGAGGAGCCCAATGGACGCTTCCCCGGATGGACACCCGGTAACGATGGCGAGGCTGCACAAAAGTACCGAGACACAGTCCCTGAATGGCTACCCAGCGACATCCCCGCCGGCTTTTCCAAGTGGCTGTCCAAGCCCAACAAGACCACAGATGAGGAGCCTGCTGCAAGCCCTAGCAATGCCTGCGAAGTCCCCAAAGCCGACGGTACCTTCTACAACCCCGTTCTCGACCCTCTCAAGATCTCCAACCTCGATACCGACATCATTGACGTTATCCGTGACACCCTCAAGGGCGGCGACGTCAAGATCAAGCACGTGGCACTAATCATGATGGAGAGCTACCGCGAGGAACTCTTCCCTCTGCAGCAGGGCTCCGACTATCACAAGCTCATGGTCAAGTCGCACAAGGGCGAAGACATCGACGAGATCAACGAGAAGCTCTCTCGCATGAGCCCCGTCGCCGAGAGACTCACCGGCAAGTCAGGAAACTGGAAGAGAAAGGATGGCTCGGATTTCGAACACGTGGCTATCCCGCAGTGGAACGATACAGCGCAGGAGGGTTACGGAGGTATCAACGTTGTCGGCGGTTTCACAACATCGTCGTTGTCGTTCAAGAGCATGGCTGCTATCCACTGTGGCGCTTGGTCCATGCCCGTCGATGGCTTTGAGGAGTCTGAGACAGACGCGTACCAAGCCTGTATTCCTCAGGTGTTCAACCTCTTCAACAAGCTGAAGGATGATAAGAAGTCGAAGTCGAAGTCGAATTGGGAGTCAAAGTTGAGTTGGAAGTCAAAGTCGGAAGATTTCTTGGAGCAGCAGTGGTATCCTGCTTTCTTCCAGTCTATCACCGATGGTTATGATCGCCAGGGCAAATTCGACGACAAGATCGGTTTCGAGCATATTGTTACACGAGGCCGTCTTGAAGATGATCGCAAGAAGGGTGAGCAACTTGAGGAGATCAACTACTTCGGTTTCCCTGAGACGACGCTCAAGGGCCACATTGAAGATTACTTGAAGGAGGTTAAGGAGAAGGGCAAGCGAATGTTCTTCTCTCACTTCACCAGCACGACGCATCATCCCTGGGGCGTACCGAAATCATTCGAAAAGACCGACTTTCTCAACACCGAGGGTAAGATGGGCTGGCACTCGGAGTTCAACGACTATCTCAACGCCATGCGATTCACCGATGCTTGGCTAGGCGAGTTACTCCAGACATTCGATAACCACGGTCTTACAAACGAGACATTAGTGGTATTTGTCGGCGATCACGGACAGGCTTTCAAGGAGGATCAAAAATCCAAGACTGGAACCTACGAGAACGGCCACGTTAGCAACTTCCGAGTGCCCATCACATTCCGCCATCCTCACATCCCCCGCGTTCAATACAACGCCAACGCAACATCCCTCTCCATCCTCCCCACAATCCTCGACCTTCTCATCAACACAGGCTCCCTCAACGAAAAAGACCAAAATGCGGCCGAGGACCTCATCCACGATTACGAGGGCCAGTCCCTCATCCGCCCTTACAAAACAAAGCAAAACGGCCGCCGCGCCTGGAACTTCGGCATCATCAATGGAGGAGCTAGCATGCTGTCAATGACATCTGCAGATGCTCCCTGGCGAATTGTCATACCGCTTGATGACTCTACACAATATAGATTCACGGATCTCAAGAACGATCCGTCAGAGAAGAAGCCGCTTGAGAAGTGGACGCTTGCGCAGTTGACGTATGCTGTTCGGAGTAAATTTGGGGAGGAAGCTTCGACGTGGGCTGCTGAGGCGGATGCTGTGTCTAAGTGGTGGGGACCTGAGAGGAAGAGATTATGGGGATATAGTCCTTCGCATAAGGAAGATTGATGATAGAATTCAATGTAATGCGAATGTTTAATGGTTTCAGTTATGTGTCTGTGTCTGTGATGACTCTTGCGCCGGCAATGTGAATGTGACGTTGAAACGATGAGATGGGCAGTCTCAACTTTGGCATCTTAAATGTGACCAGGCATCGATTGCTTCATGGTTCAAACTGAAAATTAAAAAGTACGTGCCTTATTTGGGCTCGAGCAGTCATCACCGGCATCTAATTGCGTTCATAGTGTTGAGTTGTCATTCTGGTATTTCCATTCCACGTGCATGTTAATGCTTCATCTATACAACAAAAAAAAAATGCGCCGTTCGATCTACATATAACCCAACCTGATATCTCACTCCAAAACCATCCAATGCAATTTTGATACAAACTAGCGATCCTTAAACGATCTTGGTCCCAATTTAATGTCCAGAAGCTTGCTTCTTCGCAGCAAGTCTTCGCTCCTCAGCAGCGACCATATCTGCAAACTGTTAGCAAGGTTCAAGATCGATCGGATCAAGTGACTTACCCTTCCAGAGGTCTTGACCCTCATACTCCTCCTTGTGGACCTTCTTCTCGATGATCTTTGTAGGATCATTGGGGTCCACGTACCGAATGGTCTGCCATCTGCTATCTCCGTTCTTGAGATCGTTGACCTCAAAAATTGCAGACACCAGCAGCACAGCCAACGTCAAGCCCTGCGCATAAACACGGGCTTGCACAACCTTGTTCGCCGTGTTCATAGGCTGTCGACTAACAATCGCAAACGCAATGCCCATCGACGCCAACCACGACGCGAAAACAATTTGATATCGGTTCTCCTTGGCATATGACTTGAAACGCTCATACGCGGACTCATTTTCTCGGATGAGTTGTGCTGTGCGCGCTGCTTGATCTTGGTAGGTGCGCTTAGGATCTTGAGCGATCTGGTATGCGATACTCCATCTCTCTGCATTGACGATGGCGCCGAATGTACCCGTTGATGTGACGAGGAAAGCTCTGAAGGGGAGAGTGAGGCCTCGGAAGGTTGGATAGCGTTTTGATGCGTAGTAAACGCCTCCAAGACCGAGACCAAGGAAGAGTGTTCCGCCGATGAGGCCGCCCTTTACGACTTCAGCGTAGTGGGCCTCTTCTTCTTGCTTGGTGAGAATCTTCATGATTGGTAGTGGTGATAACGATAAGAGATAAGAGATAAGGATAAGCTTGAAATGGGTAGGTGGTAATATAATGTGTGTATGATGTATGGATGATATGTCCCACTACAGACTCCTGGCAAGCATGTTTATATAAAGGTAGCAAGTCTGCAAGTTTTACCGGCCAAAGCCGCTACGAAACGGATTCCTCATGTCATGTTGTCGCATGATTATTCAAAGTCGGGATGCTTACGCCGCAGCGAAACCCTTGGTCATGATGCCGCACTCGCCGCAACCTCCGCTCACGGTTCCGCCCGAGTGCCGCAAGTGGATGATTTGCGGCGCCGCATGACCGCAGAGGCTGAAGAGAACTTTTCTAGTCAGTGGTTCAGGGCATATATTTGGTGATGGGCGAGACCATCGGGTGCTGTAGTGATGATGAACGGCTATGTCGATGATCTATTCAAGGAATAACATTGGTATGGCTTGTGTGTGTGCCCGCGGAGGTGAAATGAGCAGCAGTTCACATCTCGAGCATCGCCGCCATCTGAAACCAAACAAGGTCAAGATGGATGGTCAGTATGAGAAGGATGAGGGAAATTGAGGGCCCTCTTGGGTGTTATATAACTATTTCTACAGCATTAGTGCGCTGAGGACACATCTCTTAAGCCCCGTTGTCGGCAGTCATCAATCACGGAACGAGGTCCCTGCGGCCAATGATTTGGGAGATCCGTATAGGCCATCTGTAGTGAGGTTCGATGGTATGCTCGATTCATCTCACAACAGATCTTGGCATGAAACAGAACCTTTTAGAGTAAGACGTGCCAGTGAAATACCACCCTCTGCCTGCATGTCCCCATCGAAATGAGGCTTCTGGCTCTCTGCCGATTGGCGACCGCGACACACGACCACTCGTCTCAGATACATGCCTAGCAATCTCTTTAGATGTGCCGAGAGATTGCGGCACTTCTGTTTCCAAGTTTAACTATACTAGCTTCAAGTATGATGCCATCGTCACAGATTCAATATATACTGTCCCTCCGCTGCTACAAGTGTGATGCCCAGCATCTGCGCCTAGTCTCAGCACAGTACGATCAAGGATTAACATTTGTGCTTCGGTGACGTTGGGTCGAGTGCTCCACTCATCAATAACACCTACGACATAGTAGGAAACATCTGAAAACTCGTCCGCGCCGTCACGCTGATAGCAAATCTTAACCTGGAAGCTCTTTTTATCCCCGGTTGACTGGAAAACGTTGGCAGCCAGGCCGCTCACTTCACAAATAGTGTAGTCTTTGTAATTGAAATCCATGCCATCGTTCCAATCCTCGTTCTTGTCACCAACACGGTTAATCTCACGGAGGAAAAGACTGTCTCTGTCGACATAGTAGACTCGGACCTTTTTGGTTGCAGGGTCAGCAAAGAAGTATATATAGGTGACGACGTGTCTCTTACCTGAGCTCTGCCACCGCAAGACTCGGGGTTGTGTGAATGCGACAGCCGAGATAATGGGAAACTTTGGGTTGACCTTGATTGGATTTCCTTTAATATTGAGCGTGTTCATGTCATACTTCTTTCTGGGGATTCTTTCACTAGGGGTGCGACTCTCATAGAAGATGATCTCGTAATTCTTGTTGATTTGAAACAGAATGGTATTTCCGTCATTCTGCGCAACAGCGACCATGTTCTGACAATCAGGTCGTTAGTACATAGCTCGCAGTTAAGTCATGAGAGAAGTGGCAGAGGCTACCTGGATATGAGACATATTGGCTGAGGGAGGATCCGAATGGAAGTAATGAGAGATTGGTTGTTGAGTGAAAGGGTTCTTTGAATGCTTGAGATGATCTTGTGCTGAATGAAAGAGGTCTTGGACGGGGTCAGTCAGCTTTTTTATATTTTTTTCGACCTCCTCTTTGACCTTCTCCTTCACCTTTCCCTTCGCAATGTCCTTCTGCTCCTTAACTTCGATTGGTAGACTTCGCTGGGCGTGAATGGTGAGTCTGATCACGACGATGACGAGGATCAAGTAGCTAGTGCAAAGTATGCACACTAAGACGAGGCAGATAAAAAGAATAGGCAGAATCAAGTCAGGTTCTAGGCTTGGAACCTGCATCGTGGCTTCAGTCTGTTGATTGAGCTGGTGAAAAAGTAGCATTTACCATGGGCATGAGCACTATTGGCTATGGGAGAGGCCTTGGTGTGTTCTTAGCCTCAGCTCAAATCACGTCCGGATACCTCGTTGAGCTATAACATGTGGCAGACTGACTGGTGAGGATTCTTGAATGGGTAAGTGAAGAGATTCGGGTAGTGGTTGGTGTGGATATGTGATGAATATGACCGTGAAAAGGGGGGCATAGCATCCCAACTCAGTGATGGTGTCCTCGTCTTGTTATCTACACGATGAGTATCAGCTAACTACGCAAGCCTCCTGCTAAGCTCCTCAAGTAACAACTAATTGTCTTAAGAAGAAGATAATCTCCAACGGCTAACTTGGGTTCATCAATAATAAGCCCGTGTAGGCATCATGGTTGCCAAACCAGGCGACAAGTTAAAAATTAGACAGATTTTCAGTTAGTCACTAACAGAAACCTTCCTGTACAACTTAATATAGAGTACCTGATTGCTCTACGTTACAGATTGCTAAACCTTGACCTTGGAGATCTCCTGAGACATCATGAATCTGGCACTCAAATTCAGTTTCCCGACTATGAACAGTCCAGACTCACAAAGTTCGATTGAGATTTTGAGCTGCTCAGATTGAACGCCAGTTGGAGAATAATTTTGTTAAACAGTCACACCTACTGAGAGCTGGTGATCGTGGAAGACCAATCATAGCTGGGTAGCGGTTCTCTGTTTGCGTCTTAATGTGATGCCTCGAATACCCTCACGATTCATGACGATCGAAACTGTGCCGATGGTCCATGAAACTGTGATTGAGGGGTAGTTGAGTTCAACGTCTGCTCCTCACAATGATATTGGAGATTCGGCGATATGCGCTGCTGTAGTCAAGTAGAAACACACGACATGGACTCCAATGAGAAGCATAGCGTGACTAGCGGAAAAGGAGGCCCCAAGCGCCCAAAGACGATGCATTTCGCGAATCGACATTATACTCTGGCTTCTACCAACGTGAGAAAAAGGCTGGCTGAGGCTACCAAACTTGTCTAGCGGGTTTCGGATTACGACTTCGTGGCAGGATAGGAACGGTCCGAGCGGGACTCGACCCCAACAACCTGAACCTGGGGAAACTAATATCTGAGCTTCATTTTCCTGTGATAAGGTTTGCACTAGTGGCCGCTCTGCCGATGCCGGACTCACGGGGTCCTAGTGAGTGTGACGGGTCGTAGACTATTGATTAATTATAGCAAATAGTTGGGTGATAAGGCTGCAGGTCTATCGTGGCTGGGACCTGGGGTGACCATCCATCGGGGCATTTGAGGCTGGCTGAGATGGCACAACACTGAACTAACGAAGGTATTGCATATCCCGAAAATTATCGCTACGAGCTCCCAACAGAGCTTCAGGCAGCCCCCTCAGATGCATAGCTCGGAGAGCCCCTGCAGTGATAGTCGTTGGCCGTGTAGAGTGGCGTGCTGAGTAGCTGCCGACGAGCGTCGAGACCCTGCAGAAAGAGAGCGACAGGCGATCGTAGCTGCAGCCGACACAAATTAGGCTAAGCCGGGATTTTCAGCTGAAGGACTATAGCATTGAATAACAATTATTGGACAGAACTATGCGTGATTTATCGTTTTTGGGACAGTCCTTTAGGCCTCGGTAGCAGAGAGAGCACATGGCCAGATCTAGACTGGTCAGCCGGCAACGGATCTGGATTGTCATTGACAAGCATTAGAACTGAGCTATTGAATTCTCTATCTTGGGTATGGGCGATACGAGACCTCCCAGTCAAATCCACAGTTCAAACAATTTGGCTTGTTGACTCGTTATCACTAGATTGTATCGGGCTCGGAGCTCTAGATTTGCACCCAGCTTTGGGCCCCGAGATGTATTTTACCAATATCTACTTGTAGACAAGTCTAGTACTCGGTAAGTCAAAATGACACTAACACACAATACTAGGATACCACTGCTCCAATGCATCACTACTGCTAATCTCACACGCCAATGTCTCCAGGCCAAACCCCTATCAATCCGAGACCTTATTACTGATGACCTTGCCCAGCCACTTCCTATGCCCATAGCTGTACTGATGCATAGTAATCTTGGGGCGTCCATCGTCGCCCTTTCCAGAAGCGAAAACCTTGATATCCGTCTTGCCAGGCCAGGTATGCACGCAGGCCGTCAGCGAGGCATCCTTATCAACATACGGCCTCCCCTCCTCCTTGTAGCCAAGAAGGCCATGCTCCCATCCAGTGCTAGAGCTGAAAGAGACCTCTTGGATGTAACCCTTGTTCTCACACTGACCCTTGTCAGGAGCAATGCAGTAGATACGGATCTATCGAGTCAGAGTGCTTTACAAAGGCTGGTGATGGAACTCACCTCTTGGCCGTTTCCTCCCTGCCAAGCTGCTGCGGCGATTTGCCTGCTGCCGCACTTGACCTTCAGATCTCCGTCTGTAAGCTTGACGACTTGAGGGTCGTAGTCGTCGGTTTCCGGACCAGGCGAAAGAAGGTAGCATAGCTGGTGATTCGAGTTGACGAAGAATACATAGGTCATGCCCTTGATATCTACCGCGGCGATGTCCCTGGGTAGCTCTTTGGATGCCTCTGCGGAAGCCATGACTAGAAGAAGCTGTGTCTTATGGAACGTAATCGCTAGTAGTATTGCTGATGGCCATAAATTGAAGACGATGGTATAAGACACAATAGTTCAAGCTCATGGGACGAGGAAATCGCCTGCTTTTATAGGTTTCTGAACCTCACTCCTCTCTCTGTTGACAATTCCTCCAACATCCCTCGTGGATGCATAAGCAGCACTCGCATTGGCTCTTCGCTGTGGCTATGACTATGAAAAGAGGCAGCTCGTCTCAGAAAGACATGACCGCGACTCAAGACCAGAACAATCAGAGGAAATGCGTTATTTCCGGCTATGCGTTAGATCTGGTGGTTTGGAGGCTGGCTAGCCTGATCAACTAAATTCGCGCTCGGATCTTTGAATGCATGTGCATCCGGCCTGACACTAATCTCGCCATATCGAGACAAACTAGGAACTACTGCATGTTGCTATTCTGTAAAGTTGACTATGTGGCTGGTCTGCATGGCGTCCGATAGTGTCTCGCGATACCTCGAAATATACCGCGCCCATTAAAGAAGGCCTCAAATGTCTAACCCTGATCACTAAAGGCGAGATAGAGAAGAGACTCTCACGGCCAGTTCGCCTAAAGCATCCAAATTCCGTAATTCTGCTCATCGATGTAACGGTGATCTCACTATCACCCGAATTATTTCCCGCCGGGACGCCGTGTAGCTAGATTAATACGCACTAAACCGGCCAGCTCGAGCTAGTATGCGCAGCACATTGTGCGCCAATTTTGTGTATACAGCAGCTTTTGAGGCGCAGCTGGCTTCCGAAAATGGATATTCAGCTCTCAAACTGGATGAGGGGAAACGCCAATCGTGCCCGTTTGAGACCCATTTTGAACCGTTGTCCGCTGTGGCTTGGTCCTAATCAGTCTAGACTGTAGATAGCCAGGCTGCTACGCGTCATACCAGCCAGCCTCAGTTGAGGCTAGCCAGCCACTTTAGCAATACTACTCTCTTCAGAAGTGCATTTTGGAGTCAATGGGCTGACTTTCGAAGTGGACTGCAGCTGTAGATGCTATCACATGCACTCCATAGCCAGCGTCACAGATATCACCTCAGATAGTTCGATAATTGCTTTAGCGCTGAAGTACGCAAGCCCTATGCAACTACGCAGCAGACCCCCCCGGGGTCCTTGGAAGTGACCCTACTCCGTAGGTAGCTGGGAGCTAGCCAAACTCAATTCGTTCGAGAGCAGCTGCAGGCTAGGAAGGGTCCATTGCTAGAACCAGACTTTGCATAGCTGGCTTGGACCCTGGATAAGCTCTCTAGCTCGACAGAGCTGGAGAGCTGCATTTCCGTCAAAGCTGAGGTCGTTCTGATAATCCTGCCGTCCCCTCATTCTTTTTAAACCAGCAAACGGAAGCGACAATCGCAGGCCTTTTTCCATCTCTATTCTCCTTCTCATCCCTTCAGACTGTCACCAAGTTCTTCGCAATGCTTGCACAATCTCTGTCCCGCGCCGCCATCATGGCTACTCTGTGTCTAGCAGGGTTCGCGTCTGCTGTGAGAGGTAAGTTATCTCTAGACGCGGCTCTAGACCATAGTCATACATGGGCTTTTAGTAACAAAGTACAGAGTCAGGCGATCCCAGTCCTGCTATCATCTCGCCGTCGACCTCGACGACGACCGTAAGGGCGGGCGAAACCAATATCGTCAGGCCGGACGAGAAGGTGATGGTACCTTGCGCTGGCCACATCACACAATGTGGTGTTGAAGACAAAGCCAAGATTATCTATGTACCAAGATCCACCAGAACCAAGACGAACAAGATCGTGACAACCGAGGTCGTGGTAAGTTTCGGTGGCAAAGCCCTCATGCTCAAGACAGACATGTTGATGCAGAGATCAGACCCTTCCAACGTCAACAAGGGTTATTGAGAGCGTTAAAGTTGTAACCATCACCAGCGCAACCAAGGGTCAGTACATGCCAGCCCCGATCCTACTTTGCGGGGACAAGAGACTGATATTTGATGACATCAAGGCCACTGTCGCGAGACCCACTATCTTCCCGGTGAACCTGTTGAGGTCACTGTCGATGTCCTAATTGTCACTACCGAGGAAATCCAACCCATCACAGACACTATCAAGTGGGTTACCAGTAAGGTTACCGAGAGTGCCATCGAACAATGTTTCCTCGCGAGTTATACTATCCTCGGACGAGGTCCGGGAAGCCGAGGCGGCCCAGGTACTTCAGCGACAGCTGAGGCGACACCTGCCCGCTCATCCGTGGAATCTGCCCGCTCATCCGACAGTGTCAGCCCTGCCGCATCTACACCTGCAGCATCGGATGAAAGCCACTCAGATGATGAACCTGCCCAGAATCCTATGGACATCGATGATGAGCGACCCGTAATCATCGGGTCGGATGGAGAGATTTCGGAGTAAAGTTCCAGCCAATTTATGATATGATCATCAGTCGGTCCATGGTGATTAAGAAGGTTTGATAGGCAGTCAGGGCTTGATGTTGAGCCATTAGGGTTGAATATTCTGTGTATGTAGAGTATAACAATTTTCCAACAAGAAGTAATGGGTTCGATGGAATATGCTTCTAATCTCCTTTTCCTTGATGATATAGTTCCTTCCTCAGATTACTAGGCTAGCACTGCTTTATAACATTATGAATATATGGAATATTATAACTCCTCAGCGTACATGACATCGAGCTATATTAGTGATATTATGGTACACCTAAAGAGCTCATGAGGGTGTTCGCGTTTGTGGGTGCACCTGATGGCTAGCTCCGTGCTTCTCTAGAGGCCTAGATTGGAAAAATACTATTGGCTTGTAGTTGCACGCTCTCGGTTTCTTCTTTTAAGGGTAACGGGCTTCATTTCCCCCTCCACCTCCTTTCCTTATGTTGGTAAAGTTATTCTTGTGTTAGGTAAATAGGACTTGCGGGCTCAACTTAGTAGACTATCATCTTTTGACCACGCAAGAGAGGAAAGTGATCCATATAGCCTGGTTATCTAACCAAGAAGAGTAGTAGGTATATGACACTAAAACATCACTTATCTTTCTACCCATGCATGCAACCCTTTGCAAGGCATCGCCGGGTATGCGATAGTAGGGCCGACTATGGCATATTATAGTTGGATTCCTTTCCTTATGACTGTCTCGATATATCGTAGCGAGATATGACTTGAGCTTAACGCTGTTGTGCTTGGCGAGGACCCCAAAAATGAGCCGAACTAAATCATTTGTATCAGCTGGAAACCTGAAGGGCGAGCTACTGTCGGCAAATGAAAGTATTGCCGAGCAAGCGGTTTGATGATACCAGTATTGGTAAGCTCATGTTATTGTAATTTAGCCGTGTCCCTCAAACATAAATCCAAAATTGATCCTCTGGTACCTTTATCTGAATAGTCATAGTCATTTGATGGCCAACCACTATAATGTTGCTTTTGGTTGCGTATCTCATTCCTTACAATTTTGTATATCAGCTCAATTGCTCATGGCCCTGTTGAGAGAGGATCAAGGTTACATCCGGCTATCTCATTTGGCATGGGCATGTCTTGGAGTCAGGACATATTCACCACCCAGGTCTGTTGAGGAATGCCTTACCCTTACAGTGGGGCCGATAAGGGATCATATGGAGTGAGGAATGATGTCTCACCGTGGAATCAACACATCCGAACCCACTCTGAAGAGGCAGAGGGAAGTGCCTATCAAAGAGTTACATAAAGTGCTACATATAACTAGAATGATGCAACAGAATAGACAATCTTAAGAAACACTTTACTTGCAGAACAGACTATCCGGGGAGATGAAAAACATACTGACTCTTCTAGTCCTAGTGTCCCAGTCACTTGCTGCGACCATGAAGCTGGCCAACCATACTTCGCTTGGTCCTATTGGCACCAGTAACCCCAACATTCTGGTAGGAGACACTGTTCAAACCGATGCTCCGCCTCTAAGCTCCTTCTTCAAGCATCTCAAAGGGCCGGTAAGTCAAGCCAGCTATTCTTCTTTGACACTGGTATGCTGATCTTAAGCAAGTATCCAACCAACGGATGGTGGGCTCCATACGCTGCACCTCCCGGGAAGGGCACGGCAGCAGGCCCATTTCCTTACGAATCGACCCTAGATGGGTACGGTGTTTCCTTTGGTATCAACCAAGATCGCGAATTTGATGGGACTTCTGTCAAGGTGTACACTCAGCTGGACTGGCGGGCTTCATTCACTGAACATAGCGGTGGCTTTGATGATCACAAAGCAACGGCGTTTGACACACAGACTGTCACAGTTCAGTATTTGCAGGGCAACTCATCTATGACAGCATATCTTGTACCAGGGTCGCCATACATGACCTTCGAATACAAGTCTGCAACTCCGCTGTTGACAACGTTGAACGGAGGCCTCAAGTCATTGAATGGCAAGGCTCTGGGTGGCGGGGATACTGGTACGTGGTTCAGATGCAAGACAAACATTATGAAGATATGCTGACGTAGACAACCAAACTCTAGTGAGTGATCAAGGCATCAAGTTTACTGTCGTCGACACAAAGGGCACCACGTATCTGATCTATTCAGACTCATCCATCAAGCTTATTGCCAAAGCCGAGAATGATAACAAAGGAACCCTTGCTGCAGATGGGAAGTTCACCGGTATCTTGCGATTGGTTATGCTCAGGGATCCCAACCATCAGACACTCTTGGATGCCCATTCAACGGTGTATCCCATCTCCGTGCATCAAGACTATTCCATCAGTGATGATTCAGGAACTGTCATCTTCAAGTGGGAGACGAAGGGCCCTGGTGACTTACTGATGCTCACTTGGCCCCATCATCGCGAAGTGCTACAGAGCCCCAATTCTCCAGAACCATCTGCTCTGAGCTATTTGACCTTGAAGGTAAGTACTTCTAAGCCCCATGCAACTTTCCATGATGGCTAATAAATCCAGGGATGGATGTACCCAACGCTCGGAAACACTTGGCGGTTGGCATACAAGCTGACTTCGATAACTTGGAACACCCCGCGCGACGTAGATCCCTCCTGTAAGGAATCAGTTGTAAAGGGTCTCAAGTACGAAGTCGACCAACTTGATCCCTCCCAGGCTCCTGCACCAAACGAGTTCTACTACTGGGGGGGCACACTCGCTGCTAAGTCACGCCTAGCGCTGATCGCGTACGGTTCTCACCGATGGTGTCCTTGATGAATTCAGACTGACTTATATGCAGTGACCACGTCGGAAGCAAAGATCTTATCGACCCCGTTGTCAAGTACCTCAAAGCCTCTTTCGAAGGTTGGTTCAGCGCCACGAACAATGCTCTACCTGCTTATGAGACAACATGGGGTGGTGTTATCAATAAAGAAGGTGCTGCAAATGTCTGGGTCGACTTTGGCAACGGCTACTTCAACGATCATCATTTCCACTACGGTTACTTTCTTCACATCGCTGCAGTGATCGCCAAGTACGACCCGAACTGGTTGGCTCAGCACAGAGAATATGTAACTCTTTTTGCCCGGTAAGTTGTCTTGGTCCTGCCTATAATCCCGACAAGACTGGTGCTGATTAATGCCCAAAAGAGACATCATCAACCCTTCATCGGACGATCCCTTCTTCCCCGTTACACGCTGTCTAGATTGGTTCGCCGGTCACTCGTGGGCATCTGGCATTGCCAACGGGGCGGGTAGCCGTGATCAAGAATCCGTCGGCGAGGCTGTCAACGGTTACTACGGCGCCATGCTCTGGGCCACGGTAGCGCTTGATCAAGAACACGCCAAATTTGCTCGACTCCTGCTCGCTATAGAACAGCAAGCCGCTAAGAAATACTGGCACTTGTACCCAAGCGCTAGTAAAGATGATCCCGCAAACCCTTATCCCGAGGCCAAGTTCAGGGATCTGATCACTGTAGGCAATGTGATGGACTGGCAGACGGGGGCGTGGCTGTTCTGGGGCGCCGAGAAAGTTCAGATTGCTGCGATACAGATCCTTCCTGTCACGCCTGTTAATGAGGTAAAGAAGAATGCATTGAACTAGTCCGATGGTGGTGGCTTACAGATAGCAGGTCATGTACGACGCCGAGTGGGTTAGCAATGTCTTTTCCTACACGATGCCCGAATTAACGAATGCCTCGTATGCCGACTCATGGTGCGTACTCTGGCCTTTCTGGGCTTATTTTTCTAGATTACTAACAATGCAGGAAATCCGTCATCTACGCCGCCTACGCCAACACCAACCCGCAAGAGGCTGCTGCATGGAGCGCTAACCTGAGCGACTGGGGTACGTTCAGAATACACCTCGTGGTTCAAACGCAGTCAACTGACACATCTCTAATCACAGGCTCCGGAAACACATACACGAACGAACTGTACTTCATAAGCACCCGCCCGAATCTGAACGGCCAGCCCATCTGCGGGACCCTCCCAGAGAACCCCTACGGAGACTACAAGATCCAAGCTACATCAGGCAAATACATTGTATCCGCAGCCAATGGCGGCCAACTATCTGCTGCAGGCAACTCAACCAGTTACGCCGACGTCTTCTCCAGTGCATATGTTCCCAACGCTGGTACATTGCAGCTCGCCAGGGACAAACAATACGTGACGGCCGATCAGTCCGGCACCTATTCGCTCTCGGCAGCCCGTGCGATTGCTGATACCTGGGAGCGTTTCATCATCCGCCAGAAATTAGGTGAAGCTGAGGGCGTCTATTCAATCAAGGCATTTAGTAACGGGAAGTATGTGAGGGTTGGCGGTGATGGGGCACTGGTCAATGATGGTGCGGTTGAGAACGACGCCACTGGGTTCCGCTTTATCAAGGCCTGAGATGGCGCTGGGTGGCTTCCTGACATGTTTTGGATTGCATTGTATTAAGCCGTGGCTGAAATTCTATTCTTTAGCTTACTAGTTTGCTTTCTTTCTTTGATTGCCTTGAAGAAGCATTGGGTTTCCATCTCCGCGAAGTGGAAAAAACTGTCTTCTCTGATCTATTCTCTTTGTGCATTCTGCGGCTTCGGTTTTTTTCATTGGTTCATTCATACACAATCTGCGTCTAGTTACACTTCAATTCAATCTCTAATCAATTGTCTAGCATTGCTTCATCATTTTTCTCACCTATCTGACTTCTTGAACAGCTTGAACAGGCTGCCCCTCAAAGACATCTTCTTCGCTCCTCTCAACCTATCCCCGAAGCTCTTCTTAACAACAGTCTCGCCCTCTTCAGCCACGCGCACTGGTATCTCTTCCTCTCGTACCTCTTCCTCGCCTGTCTGCAAATGCTCCATGACCCAGCAAACAGCCTCCCTCACAGCTTCCGGCTTCTCAATAATAACATCATGACTGACATCCGGGATATGCACATATCGATTATTCCTAGAAAGTTGCAACTGCGCCTTCTTCAACCTCTCGTCTTCCTTGTCTGTTGCGTCCAGGAGCTTCTTCTGTATCAGCAGGATTGGGCTGGCGAGGTTTTGCTCTGCAGCGATGGCTTGATCGTACTGTAGCTGTTTCCATTTCAGAGTGTTGCCTCGAATAACGACAAGCGGTTTGTTCCCCAAGATCTTCTTGTCATATTGTCTTTGTTCGAGTTGGGCGTCTATCGTTGGCTCTGCACCCGTTTCGGCGAGGACTATTCCTGCGACTTGGTGCGGCCTCGCTTCGAGGAAGAGCCTTGCGAAGGTGCCGCCGTATGAATGTGCGATCAACACATAGCTCTTAGGCGAATCCCTACTACCGAGAAAATCCAACAGTTCTGAGATGGCTATATCGGTTCTGACATATGGATCTTGCCTATCCCAAAGCAGAAGCTGGTACGCGGGCCGAAGGAGTTCTGCTAACGCGGCCCAAGACTCGCAGGAGTCGCCTGAGCCGTGGAAGAAGATGATCAAAGGATATGCGCTGCCTGTGTTTCCCACTATCTCAAACTTTGTGATGGTATTTTGTGTCGCTTGTGCCATTTCCTTTGTTGTTTTTGGCATTTCATTGAAATGGCTGAGGTTTGACAATCGGTAAGCGTAAGCAGAGTGGGTCAATGCGACTCGATGGATTGTTGGGTTTCATTGCTGCCTGCGACATCACGAGATTGATAGCATACCTTCAAATCCAAAAACATGATGCATCGAAACACACAGATATTCCAGTATGACAGGCCCTGTTGCTGGCTGCTTAGCACATCACGTCATCTGCCGGGCCGTCGCACGGAGTGATTATTTAAGCTTGATTCAAGGTCGAACTCAACCGCCACCAATACAGCTTTTCACAGAGGTTAAACCAACGTCGTATAACGATAATTACCACCAAATCAACCCATACAAAATATAAGCATATTCCAGCGTAAATGATCCGACAAGAGCACAAGACCGACATACAAAAATGTGTTAATTACCCTGCGCCTCAAGCCCGCTTCTACCCGCTGATCCCGTAGCCGAGGCTTCCAATCGCCTTTCCCTTCTCACAAGCTGGAGTCATCCCATCATTACTCAATTGTACTAGCGACAGGAACAAGGGCAAAAGTCCCGCCGTGAAGCTATCCACAGTCATCCAATCATCAGATGGACGGCAGGGCTTGTCATGATTGACATAATTGACCGAAATGGCTACGACTTGGCGGGATGCAGTGACAAAAATCACCTACCAACTTGTTTCTCTAGAATGGAGGACGCCAGCAAAGATTGTCGGGAATTTCCCCATGCGCTACTTAACTTCCCCATGGGAATCATGGCCAACGGTCGCAATTATTACTTATTAATTACAAATATCTTTTTCTTATTCCTAGGACTTATAACTATTATAATAACTTACTAACAAATTACTATTACCTATACTATTAAGCCTGCCTTAGTCTTTTTATAGTTTTAATTTTATTAACCTCTTTTTTTTATATAACTTTACCTTAAAGAAGATCTAGACTAAGTAAGGCTTAATATACTAACTTATAATAGTTATTATAAGTTAGAAGCCAGATTAAAAGAATAAATTCTTAAGTTACTAATATAAAATAGTTAGCTAAAAACTATTAATACTTATCCTATAAATAGTATTTTTTTATTTATTGTATTTTTAATATCTAAATACGCATTTTTGTATACATTACTATAAGTATGTTATAATAATAGTAATTTAAAAAAGTATAAAATTACCCATAAGTACCTATATATATT
>LTDI01000939.1:0-35144 GCA_001654545.1 Fusarium agapanthi
GTTACATTGGTATAAAAGTTAATAATATACTGCCTTTTTTAACTAAAACCTGCTTTTTAAAAAAAAACCTTTATTTCTTAAAAAGGACCTGCATTTCTCTATAAAACCTCTTATTTTCCTAACTAGTACTAGCTTTAGAACTACTATATCTAGCTATTCTAAGAAGGTATATTAAAACCTATAGGGAGTTTAGTACTATATTTCTAGAAAAGGAGCCTTATTTTCTAAATTAGAAGAGTTATATAATTAATTACCCCTCTTTTCTAAGCTAGCTAGCCAGACAGAACAAGGACAATAAAGCAACGGTTGAACAGGGTCTAGGGGTATACGGGGCGGTGGGGAAATACGTTAGTAGGTACCTAGCGACAGAACTGCAGTTCCTAACTGAGTAGTAGCAATATGGGATAGAAACAAGGCTAATTTCCTTGTGCATCGTTTGCCTGAGTCGTTGCTTGGCTTAGACAGACTGTATGCTCCGGGCAGCTTAGGCTATTTTGCCCTACCCTATAACTTCATTTCTGAACTCGAGATATCTTGTAAGACCTCGTGGAATCGAACTGAAAAGAACAGGTGATGTCTATTTTACTATACTAACATACTTATATCCCCCTGAGTTCATATCGATTGAGTTTTTAAGTCACAAACCCGAAAAGACCAGCATTGACAAACATGTTGAGGCTGGTCATGGCAAAACGAAGTGCGTAATGTAAACAATGACATATTTACGTTTCTTAACCGGAAAACACTGCATACATCCACATGTACTACGTATTTACAAATGCCGTACTCCGATAGACCCGACCTCAGCTGCAACGCCGCTATAACCCATAGTCATCAAGCTCTACTGCAATGGAACACGCTCGAGGGTATCTGTCAAGATGCCTAGCTGCATCGAAACCTCGTCTTCTTGCCCTTGTCCATCAAGCTCCTTCTTATCTATTGCCTCTCTCAGGCGCTTGGCAGCTGCCAGCAAGGGGCCTGCGTATCGATGATCAACTGCCGCGGCCATTCCAGCAGGAACCAAGTGCTTGAAATCTTCACCACCAAATAAGAACAGAGCGAAGTTGGCAACCTGAAGGTGAAAGGGTGAGAACTGGACCCAAAACTCCCACAAGGCCTCCAAGTCTGTCTCAGCGAGGGACTCAAGATCCTCAAAGAGGGTATACTGAAGTGTGTCCAGGCAGTCCGGATCGGCAAAGCGGCCCGTTGAGCCAGCCTTGCGGGCGGCAATGATCTCTTCGCGTAGCCATGTCACTGCACATGCTTTCAGTGACGAGAACATGCAGTTTTCCAACAAGTCCTCCAAAATACCCAATCTGTCTTCCTCGTGGGGATCTTCGTGAAGGATGTGACCCGCCAGCACAGTCGCTGCATTCCGTACCCGCAATGATGGATGGAAGACGGAAATGAGCGTAAGTAAATGATGGTACGACATGAAGGTTACGTCCTTATCGTCGGTCCCTTTAGGTCCAATAATGCGCTTCTGGTCGTGGAGCCACAGTGCAATGACTAACAAGGCCTCGACTGTTCCAGGGTTGTTCTCTATCTGCGTCTGAGGGTCATCTCTGAGGAATCGTTTGAGCAGATTGTGATGCTCAGGAAAGATGTAAGCGTCGGGTTGTTCGTAGTCGGCATCAAAGATGTCTGATGCAAACATGCGATAAGCAGTCAAGCAAAGAAGCCCACCAGTTGAGAGTTTGATGCCCTCGGGATTTTTGGGATCAGGCTCGACTTCAAGTGGATTCACAGCAAAAGGTGACTGCAAGGCCTTCTTGACCTCAGCTGACGGTAACTTCGCTAGACCCAGATCGCGAGCTACAGACTGAAAGAACGTTAGTGCCAAGATCTCTCCATTGGGATTTGCTACTTACAACCAACTGTCCAACCAAAGCATCTTTGGCTTGGAGCTCATCGACCTGCTTGAAAGCTTGCAACATAGTAGGTTTCCCCGGCACGATCCTCTCCGGATTGTAATACTCCAAGTGCCGTGCCGCCCACTCAAGCCTATTTGAGTTGACATATGCTTCGAGGATACTCGTAACAAATGACTGTAAGAGGCGCGATACTAGTTCAGCCTCACCCTCGGCGGCCTGACCTGCATCTGCCTCAGGATCGGGTGCGCTCTTGGAGATGTCGCTGTCTTGAAATGGTGTTTCAAGCTTGGTGCTGGACTGGCGAGTAGGCAGCGGTGGTCGCTTTCTGCCAGAAAGAGACCGCGCGAGATCAATAACCGCGGCTGTAGTCTTGGCACCCTGGGGGTTGTATGCCCGGTAAACTGTCTGCAGTGTCGTATGTAGGAATCGTGATGGCGCCTTGACCTGCAGTCTTCTATGGAGGATGCCCAGCATGCCAACCAGAGTGATGAAATTTGCGCTCGCAGAGGCATCGCCGGCCTCAGAAGATTCGGCCTTGGAGTCAAGCACTTCAAGCACCTTGATAATGACCTCGCGGGGGTTCCCAAGGCGAGCAACGGTCTCGAGGCAACCTTGGCTACCAGGGACGGAGATCAGCATCTCTACGAGGTCCCAGCCAATATCGCGCGTAAGCTCAGCATCTTCGAGAATCTCCTCTAAAGTTGGAAGAACTTCGGGGGATAGATTCGTTTCGACTATGGTGAGGTATGTCAAGGCGTCTGTGGCGGGGGGCCGAGTCTCCTTGAGTCTTGTAATAGCTTCGTCGACAGACACCATGATGCTGAATGAATAACAACTGTGCTGTGTTCTTTCCCGATTAATACTATACAGTGATCGATCGTATTCGTCTTGTGTATTGACTAGTTCGATTGAAACGGTCCGGGAGGTTTGACAAGCTATACCTAGTTACTGAGGGGTCGATCGTTCGGCTCGTGACAGGTCTACCGTGGTGAAGACAGCACAAGAAGTGAATGATGTTGGGGCCGCAAGAAAGATCGAGAAAAGCAAGTAAATGAGAGAAATAACCGAAAGGGGTAAACCTCCCCGGATCGATCTATAGCTTCTTTGTGATCTCGAGATGAGATTGATGAAGGAACACAAAATGAAAGCCAAATATGCGATGAGGGATGACGAGGAGCCTTTAGTGGAGACCTTTCCCACTTAGCGCGGGACACTTTCGTCATCACGCTTTTAGACATGAGCTTGTTTTCCACTCAATTTGGAGGCTCAAGACAGCAACACTAGGTACCTACACGCTCTGATTCAAGTGTGTATAAATGAAGCCCTGGTTTTTGACGGTCATGTCCAGACTGATGGACTTATGAGAACATTCAACTGAGGTTCTGCCTAGGCAGTCTCTTTGTGGCCTGGCTAAGTAAGCCAATACCAGTAATACATATTACCTACTCAAAACGAGGCGCTTGATGTGCTACAGGGGTCAATCTTTGATCCTTCCATCGCCAAGCCTTCACCCGCTCACCTTAACTACCTAAGTTCCATGTCGGCATCGTTAGTTAATGTCTACCCTCTGTAGCTTCGATATGAATTGGCGGCAATCAATAAACATGGCGAAGCAACATTCCACTAAAGCAATCCATGGTATTAACCAACATGTCAATCAAAGGATAACGCAAAGGGTTATAAATATACTTTGCAAATATACAGGAGCCCCCCGACCTTTTCGTTTTCGCTTTAACGCCCCTAAAACCCATCCTCAGACCCCCAACCAACACTAAACACCAGACCCAGACCCAGATGCAAGCATACATATTCATACAACCAAATAGACGTCTCCGCGTGAGTAACTATAATACATCGCCAAATAAAGTGTACAAAAGAAATATACAACTACGCTCTCCTGAGTTGCCTCAAGGGCGTGGGTGGTTTTACATCCTCGAGTTTTGGCTCCAGCTCTTGCCCAAGTATTTCGGCCATGTCATTTTTCTGCTCTCGTAGGCATTGGGTTTGACTTTCAGGGCCTCCGATACAGAGACAGGTTCGTCCATGGGGACCAGTCTCGGGTATGCTCTGTAAGGTAACACGCTCTGCAATTCTCTCCTGCTCAACGGCTTGTCTTTCTTCGGCGCCGCAGCTAGTTTGGCTTTCTGGACGTCTTTGACAATCTCTCGAAGTTCTGCGTCGTCACTGACAATTTGGGCCTTGAGGAAGGGGATTGACTCTTGCGCTGACTCCTGGATACCCTGCATAATAGGCACTCGGGGGGTATAATCGATCTGATCTAGTCTGGGAGCATACTTTGCATCCGGAACGATATCAGGATCTAGTCTTGCAATTTCTCCCTTCTCTAGAAGTGTGCTAATATCGATACTTTCTCCAGGGGAAATAGGGGTTGGGTGGCTCGGTGTGACGCACTCCATGTCCACTTCTTTGCGCAACACATGGTCAATGTCCACAGCAGAGAAATAAGCACATGATTGAGGAAGGTCCTCAATGCCAACCTGCTGAGAGAACATGGCACGGGTCCATAGGTTGGCAACCTGCAGAGCAAGCGCAGTGCGGTATTTGTCCGTATCCTTGACTAGATAGCGAATTTCGTCGTGAACTGTGATAGCAAGTCGAGCGTCAATGTTGAACCTGCGGATCAGGTAGTCCATGGAAACGATGAGCAGATGGAGGTAGTCAACACCTGATGATTGGATAGCCCAGTTGATTCTCGACGTTAGATAACCACCTTTGCTGATGTATCGTCCCATGAGAGCTTCAGTGATGCCAGCTCCCAATACTGGCGTCCTTGCCTTGTCTTGCTCGGCGAATTCTTCCAGCTTGTTAAAGACAAATGACTCGGTGCCACCCCGCCAAAAGGGTCGTTTGTAGAGCACCTTACGGTTGGTCTTGGTGCCTTTAGTATTTGCATATAGTTTCGAAGCCGTCTCCAATGTCTCTTTTTCCGACAGATTGGGGTTAAACTGCCGCAACAAAGTCGCCGCGAACTTCAGACCAGCGCCATAGATTCGACCATAATTGAAAACTTTGGCATCGTTTCTGGTAATGCCAAGAATCGAAGCGGTTCGCGAATGAAGATCGGTGCCGGCAGCCTTTGTGCCTTCCAAGGTCATGAACCCAACAGCATTTCCGCCGTGAAGCTTGAAGGTTGCGTCGCCGACAAGGCTGGCAATCCAAAGCTCCTCTGAATCAACATCTGCTCCCACAAAGCAGTAGCCTTCAGGCGCCTTTACCATTGCCTTGAGCTCAGAGCCCACTCGATTCTTCTTGGCATTACTAGCAGTAAGCCAGGTATTCTCGACTGCTCTGCGAGTTATAGTACCCATTGGAATGATTTGTGGCAGGATAAAGCCGTTAGCACTGGCCTCCCCGCCGTTGTGCCCAGTCTCAGCTTGCATGCCTTGATGCTGTAGGTCATCTTGATAGACAACCATTTGAGATTTGATGCGATCCCTCGCACTGATCCAATAAGAACATGATGCGTTCATTTCCAAAGCCCCCTTAGCATATGAGTACTCAGAGGACAAAACGCCGCTCTCAAAGTAAGCCAAATAGCCCTTTGCCATTGGATTCGCACAGCGAGCCGTCGGGCCATCCTTATGAGGGAGTTTGAAGTAGGTATGGGCATGGTCGTCACGTAAATAGATCTCTTTCTCGTCGAATTTGCATTCGATCATTTGTTTGGCTGTATATTTCGAGGCTTCCGCTCTTGGTACGCGAAATGTCCAACCATATTTGTCAGACCAGAACAGCGGGTGCCCATCCCAAGCCAGTCTTAGTAGCAGAGGAGCGATTCGCGTTCGAACAGTGATGTTGATAGGGGCATCGTTGGATTGAAAGAGGTCCTTGTACCACTTGGGCATACCGGGTTTCTTCTGCCTAGCTGCAGGTCTTGGAGGGTCGTTCTTCCGCTTGCCTTTGACCATTTTGATCTCTTGACCTGACCAGTCGAGTTGCTGCATCCAGGGGTCGTTTGTGTACGCCTCAGGCTTGTCTTTGATCTCCAACGCTTTATCAGTAAGACCAACAAGCCGTTCCTCAACGGCATCAGTGAGCTTGTGGTATGTAGCTTCGGCATTGGTGATATACGCATCCCACGACTTATCAACCGGAAGAATGACGGACGAAAGGTGCCGAAGGGCTGCGAAACTGACGGGGTGTGGACAGGTCTCTAGGAAGTTGGGGAGAACAATCTGGTAGATACGATGAGTGACTGACACGTCGGCAGCGCAATAGTCCAGAAGCTGGTCTAGTCTCTCCAGGATCTTTTCCCGGTCCAGTTCGCTAAAGTCGTCACGGAGAGCTTTGTCAATCGAAATATTGAGGTGAAACTTGGCGACATCACGGAGAGAGTTAACGGAACTTCGTTCAACCCAGAGCTCTTCTTCATCATGCATGCCGCTGGTCATCAATACCGCTAAATCATGATCCGGAGTCTTGCTCGCAACTTGATCCCGTAGTTCCCGATTCTTTTTATGTCTCATCCAGGTAGGTCGTTGTTGAGAGCACATACCGTTTACAGCGACATGGAGCGACATTGTGTCGAGAAAGGCACTTCGAGTCTGCTTGACACTATACTCCTCCAACACCCGCGCTCGGTCGAAGCCAACGTTGTGTCCGACAATAATCTTGGCCTTATTCGGGTCGCCTAATGGAATCAATTGTCGATCATTGGTGGTCTCCATTAACAGCCACGGCGACAGCCACGCATACCAGGCAGTCGGGCTGGAAGCGCAGGCCATCACAGCAAAGGGGCTGACTTTCCACATAACTTCAGTGTCAAACGACAACATTTCCTCATCAGGCGCCTCGACTTTTTCGGTCTGCCCATCGGGGTAGTATTTCGTCCAACCGCTTTGATGTATCCATTTTCGAGGCTTTGGTGGTGGATTGGCGCGGGCGAACTCTTTTGCATGTGCCAGATACGGCTCGGCGCAATCCAATCCGAGTTTGTGAAAATGTTCGTCAAGTGTGCGCCCTTGGAGAGGGGGAAGATCGAAAGCTATGGGTTCGGATTTATCGGTATTCTTTCCAAGCAAGTCATGGCGCCTTAGATGGTCTCTTGATAACTCGACCAGCTCTTGTGGTGGAGGTTTGACACCATCAGGGAAAATCTGGTCAAATATGCGAGAGCTGAGTTGCTGGACGCCTATCTCGTTATATCGGGCTTCAGAGGGCACTGCAATAAAGTTAGTTTGGTAGGTTTGTGAATGATCCATCTCTTCATACGTGCAAGTGTGCCCTTTGGGTTCGATTTGACGTTGTCGGCGACAGCAGTCAGCCATCGGACATGAGCGCGCAAAGCATGACGGCGAAAAGCCTGGTGTCGAGCAATTCGGATGAAGCTGGGCGTTGAACCGCGCAACGGCTGAGCAGCAGCCGGTATGAGCATGATTAGGTGCAGCACGATAGCATCACGGCTTCTGATACTGTAGTTGATCCGCTAGGATGTATCGGTAGTGTTTCGTCTATATCCGGGCTGTGGTTTGACAGAAGCAAGAGATAGCCCTAGATGCCAGGATGATGGATTTGGCATTTGGATGAATCTTGACCAAATTAGTGACTGTTAAGTGGACGAGGCCGTGCATTTTTGGTGGGTCTTTCCCATGTGCTTCAGATAGGAGTGGGGAATGGGATAAAGATGGAGGGGCATGGTTTGAGGCAAACTTGCAGGGTAGTAGGTAGGGTTTGTGATAGAAGAGATATGGTAGAATACATCCATGATAACGGATGGTGTCTTGAAGTATAAGATAGTGGCCAAAAAAGCTTGCATGTGGTGATTTGCTACTGTATAAATGTTGTACATCTTGTAATTTTCTGTCCTCCAATCTATTACCTGGTAGTATGGGGCGAACGAAAAGTTATGCCTACCTACTAAGTTAGACTTTAGTGCTGGCTTCGATGTCCTTGAAGATACCTATGGGTATTGTATACAGAGCCCAGAATCGTTATTCAAGAGCGCTTGTCTGCTAATGGGAGATATGAATATCGTATGATGAATGCTTACGTATTTTCACGCTGTCTTATAGGTAGTTAAACAATACGGTGGTAAAGCTTACATCGAGACCCATCCACAAGACTTTGAAAATGCCCTTTCGAACTACCCTTGTGTCATCAAGATGAATGCTTATTAGCTTAAAGCCATGATATGAAACCAAGCACTAGAGGGAATCCCCGATCATCCCTTGAAGGATTCCCTAGTTCAGCTATAGGTTCCTGTATGTTGGAAAGAGTTTTGGTGGCGTCTGGACTCGTGTATCCCACACAAAGCAGATGGAAATTGCAATGAATACGATTTGCAACACAGAGCAACAGTAGTTAGTTATTGAGTTGTGTTGAATGGAAACATCGATTTGAGCAAACTCTGGTATCACTTGCGTATGGAATGTATCTTCGAGGCCTATTGCGATATGCATCATGCAGGGACCCGAACTTATCCAAGGCAAACGCGAACGCCATCATCCTTGTGATGGTGGAATGATGACACTAGCAAAAAGTTGCATATCCGAGTCTTGATATCTGATGATATCACCAAAGTCGGGTGCCTTGTGACTGTGGCTGTCAACAGTCAAATCGACTGCAGTTTCGTTGGAGGTTGGGTTAAGTGGACAAAGAGAGGGAATGATGTTTGTTTTGCTACAGTCCATACTCTGTAGACAACAGTGAGTGGGTAAGATAAGGTTAGGTACATACCCAGGTAGGTAATAATTCAGGGTTGCTCAGTACCTAGGTAGGCATGGATGTTTTCTGGTAATAAGAGGGGCTCACGCTCACTTCCATTCACATCAGCTCGGCTCAGGTCCCGCAGCCGGTTATTTGAGTTCGGTTGAGTTATTATGTGTGTTTATATGGATGTTATTTCTCATACTGTCTGTTTTTTGTGTCCCCGACTTCTTTACCCTTCCATACCCAGCCCTTTGCGATACAAAGAGCCCTTGTTACTCTCCCTGCTCTTGATATATCGCGCGTCTTTGTGTCCTTCGTATTGACCTGGGCTGTTTCATCCCTTCTTCTTCTCTCAGTCAGCCAAGCTTCTGGTTTCAACTCACATCCGATTCGTACCGCCGAGTCCAAGCTCAACCCTGCCCAAGACCAAGGCGGCCCGCCCAAACCCAGGCCGGGTTCAGTGGGTGGTTTAAAGAGTGGTGCATCTCCACGCTATTTGTACCATTTCTTCCCTCCCCGTGACATTGACGCCCACCAAGAATGGAACAAGAATTCTTGTATATGGATTCTCTACTCTCCTATATGTTGCAAGGTTAGAAATTCAAAAACCATTTTCACTTCTCTACCTACTATTTTGGACACTATTTCCTTGCCTTGCCTTGCCTTTGTCTCTTCTTGCTTCTGCCACGCTCTAGCCGAATTCAATGTCCCCACGTATTCCACGGTAGCAAGTCAACTCCTGACGTTCCTTTGTAACCGATTGAAATAGGCAACGCGGACTTGTTTTTGAACTCGGCAAACGACTATTACTCTCCTCCGATAACAATCTCCATGTCAACCACCACGAGGATAGTGTCACCTCCTGATTTTGCTGGAGCTGGAGCTCCACACTCAAATACACAACCGCGTTCGCGTTCTCAGAGGACAATCGACTTGGAGATTGATGGAATCAGTACCAGTGGCAGCACCAATGCCAATGCCAGTGGCAGCAGTGGCAATGCCAGCAGCAGAAGCAGTAGTGTTGGTGGTGCGAGCCGCTCCCACATTCGTCAGACAACAACATCATCGTCTTTACCTCTAACGTACCTCTCTTTGCCACCATTGATTTCCAACTCTCGCCTCCGTACTTATCGAACTCCAAGCCCGTTAACAACCACCCAACGGCCGAGGCCCTCCCAATCCCCTCCACCCCAGAATATCCAAACATCACCTTGGGGAGAACCAGCGAGCGCATCATCAACACACATCGAGCTTCCGCCAATAGGTTCCTGGGAAAATGATCACCCCGAGTCTTTGCATAACGCCGATTTAGAGAACTCACTCCTCGCTTCCGAAATCGAAGATAATTTCCTCGCCGACCTTGCTGATGGTGATTTTTCATCGCCCTCATCGTACCCACCGTTCACGAACCCCGATTCACGGCCGAGTCAGTCTCATAGCGTAAGCCTTCAATCAACCGTTCAGGCTTCCACGCCGCATCGTGCATTCCGCAACACCACCGCATCCACCAACGCCACTACAAATACAACGGCCCGAGAATTATCGTCCACCAACTCCATCCTCCACCCTTTCGGCCCTGAGCGAACAACAACCCAGCTCTCCTCGGCTAGCAACTCTACCGGCGAATCTCAAGCATCGCTGCCTGTTTTTGACTCCCTCGAGGAGAACGACTTCTTCTTTGACAGTCCGGCAAGCTCCTTCTCCGAAGCTATGCCACCCGCAACTCGGCGGAGTACCACAGCTGCGGCTGCTCGGACTGGTTCAGCGCACGTGAGTAAGCGACGACGAACATCGACGACGGCTGCACCCGCGGCCCCCCCGCGGCCCACGTCGAGACAGAGAAAGTCACCTGCAGCCAGAAAAGACATGGATGTTGAAGAACTATTCGGCACAAGCCCTACTCGTTCCCCCCTCGACGTTGAAGCCAAACCCGAATTCGACACCATCGATCTGACCGAGACCAACGAAGTGTTCGAGGAAGTCCGAAAGCCAGAGAAGGATGATCGCGTCAAGCTTGCTGCCTTTCAATGTGTCATCTGCATGGACGACTGCTCTAACCTCACAGTCACACATTGTGGTAAGTGATTTCGCTTCTGGTTCTGAAGATTTATGTAAGATTCTCACATAACCCCAGGTCATCTATATTGCGCTTCTTGCTTGCACCAGTCTCTCCATGTCGACGTCACCAAAGGAAAGTGTCCTATGTGCCGTCAAAGACTTGACATTAAGCCTCGAGAGAGCTATAACAGCAAGACCAAGGGATACTGGCCTCTGGAACTGAAGCTCATGACTGCCACACGGAAAGGAAAGCGCAAGGCCAATACGCTGTCTTGATGTGATCGACGGCTATCTACAATGGGCGAATGCTACGATTCTCTGAATTCATAGCACAGCTGAGCACTTGGCTCAGAGTTTGATGGCTGACTAATGCACCTTCGTTGTTGCTACGTGTCATTCCGTTTAATCGGCATCCGTGGATTAGTAATTGGAGCTTGTCACAGGCACAGGACTGTGCTAACCGCCACACGCCCTCGTGGCTTATATATTGTTTTCTTCTTTAACATTACGGCGGGCGGGTCACTTTGGGGCGTCAGATAAAGATACCCAGCATTTACATGGATAAGGGGAACATAGGACTGCATTGATTCAATATGCGACTACGGTTGTTGTCGCTCAGGAAATGGCGCATTCGGAGTAACAAAGTAGGCGAGGGATATACGTATCGTGCCGTGCCCATGGAAAGGACACGGACTTATCCATAGGGTTAACCATTTGGTGTTTAGGCAACAGTATATGGCGCATAGACTTTAGACCTCTGATACAGTTTGATTTGCTTTGTGCCGATCCCAGGTGTTGAATATTTGAAGTAGTGGTTATGAACCGACATGTAAGACGCCAGAGTATGTGAAATGCACCGTTGAGGGCATACTCATCTAATCGCGCACCATATAAAGTGTAGAAGAGGCTGTGTTCCTCTTCCCACCATGCGCGTAGACTCACAAAAATATCAACATGGGTCGCTTTTCATGTCTTGTCTTGGTACTAACGTGATTGATTATCACACCTATACAGACTAAACCACACTCAACCCATATTCCATTCCACGCTATCCTGCCAACGCCGCCTAACTCTACAGCTTATATCCCATCTTGACACACGTTCCTTTATGTCATTGCAAAATTATATCTAAGGCATCTCTCCTTCTCTTAGACTGGCTTAGTGAAAGAGACCGTTGCTCTGCTGCTTCGGCTCAGGAAGGACTTCATTCTCGAACTGCAAGTTTGTTAGTTGCTTGGTTGTGTATCTCAGGGAGTGAGCAAGCGTTACCTCAAGGAACCGTGTCGCTGCGATGATAACCATTAGCCCTTCAGCCAACTCTTCAATGTTTTGATCCAGGCCCTCATCCGCGTTGCCGCTTCCGATACCCGCGCTTCGTTTAAGGGTATGGGTGACGAGCATCCGATGTTCTGTGAGGAATTTGCGACCCTGCACCACGTTGTGGCTACCGCGAGAGACAAGGGCGGCACCGATAATGCGCACGACTTGAGCAAGAAGGCCATAGTGTTGCTCAAGAGCACGAGGGTTAGTGTTGTTTATTTGAAGCTCGGGGTCTGCTCCGAAGAGACCCGAATCCTCAAGCGACCGGAAAAGGTTGGAATGGATGATGTACTTGGCTCCAGATCGTGTCTGCGCAAGCTCAAGGAGTAGAGCAAGGCGAGCATTCTGGTAATTCTGCTGCTCAGAGGTGCCTGAAAGAAAGACTCAGCAGTAGTTTCAACAAGGAAGCAAACAAAGACGTACCTGATGTGAAGACTTCATGCCACTCTTGCATGATATTTCGCAAAGAATCCACCATGATGCCGATGAAATTAAGTCGGTTGAGAGTCTCTACGACATGGTCATCGCTCTCCTGGCGACCTAGGCTGACGAGAGCGTTGAGTAGGATCAATGCCGCTGTCTGGCATTGAGCTTCACCACCGTAGGCATCATCGCAGATAACATTTATCAAGCGCTCGCCATACACTTGGATCGTCTTGATAGTCTTAGGACGATTTGAGATCAGAGATCCTTGATCAGCCATGCCAGTCAGGTAGCGGTAGCAGATACCATAGTAAACGGATCTCAACTCCGGGGTTCCAGCCCACTTGCCGATAGCTTGCAAGCAGATCTGGAAAAGTTGAAAGAGTTTGTCACTCACGAGATTACCGATGGCTGAGCCTTGCTTGTCGTCTGCTGATGCTGAGAGGTCAAGCTTGAAGAGTAAGACCTTGGCCAGCCGTGCAAGCTCGAAAGCCTCATCTGGCCGTTCAGAAGCAAATGCTTCCAAACTGGGTAGAATCGATTGTAGGGCCTGCAGGAAGAAAGATGTCTGTGCTGAACCCTTGAAGTCATTCGACTCGATCATAACGAGCAAAAGTTTCGTCCATGTCTTCAGCACCTTGAGGCTCTGTGTTGTGAGCTGCTTTTGTCGATTTGAAGAAATAAGGTATTCTATTATCATGCCTTCTTCGCGTTCGATAGCGGCCAGATCTTGAGCTGCAATCAATGCCCCCGATCCTTGAGCCTCACCTCGTTTCAAAAGCAGCACTTCTTTAACACGCTCGAGGTTGTAGATTGGGTTAGAGTCCGCGTCGTTCTCTAGACAGGCTGAGAGGTCGATGTTTTTATAGTATTGAAGAGGGGGCAATGGGATCTCCCAAACGCCCTCTGGGAGGAGGAAGTCATAGAGGTCGAAAATAGTTGGAATCGGTATAGGTGTGTTTCCCTCTCCAATAATCTGACCATTTAGAGCCTCAAAGATGCGGCGCTTCACGCTGGGCATACGGTTCTGAGCTATGCTACAAAGCTCCATAGCAATGTATTCCAAGCCCATGCTTCGGAGAGACAAGAAGTCGATTAAAGCCACAGCACCATCTGTCACAGGGAACTGCACCATGGCGACATTCTCACCTTCCCAAGGGAGGTCAGGGTTAATGATTGTTTCGCGCAACAAAAGGTGGAAGAGGATCTCATTCTCACGAAGTTCCTCGACCACAACAGGTGCAGATAGGGGCGAACTCCAAAGTATGTGTAGAATGCGCATCACACGTGATCTGATAGCGATAAGCCACTGTCGCATTCCTTGGGCATCGCCGGAGGGAGCCTCCAGGAGTAGTCTTAATAATGTGTGGAGGAGAGAAGTTCTCGAAGCGAAAGCGCCCTTGGCATCCACGGACAGAGAGTCAATGCCGCACTTGAGTCCGAGAAGCAAGTGTGCAATCGTCGGCTTGCGAGGCGTCTCTTGTAGGCATTGATATAGGAAGTCGAGGATGTAAATTTTGGTGACATAAGCTGGGGAGTCTGCCTCACGCCCAGTTTCAAGAGGGGTTATCAATTCTGAGACAAATGATCGGGATATGGCTTCGTGTTCACCGTTCGCCTCCAAGGCCACAATAGCCTTGTTACGGTGCATTTGACGATTAGAGCCTGACCAGACTGCAGTGATTTTCGAAGAAGAAGACATCTTCTCGAGCAGCTTTAGGCATGCAAGAGTAAGGTCTGGGTGTCCGATGCCACAATAGTTGCCCAGATCAACAACCAGATTCAGTCGAGTTACCAGGCCATCTTCAAATGAGGCAAATGCGGCGTTAGATACAGGAGGTCGGCGCTGGTTTGATTGGAGTTTAATGATGGGCCGAACAAGCTCGAGATAGGTGGCCTGGAGGTCAAGGACCTTGCTAATAACCTCAACGGCACGCAAGATGCCAAGAATAAGGGGCGAGTCTGGTGCAGCATTCCCCACATCTACAGGCTCTTGATGGATTGTGTTGAACAGAGCAGCCATGACTTTGTCATTGAACATCCATTCCATCACTCTGGCAAAAGGGTGCATGCGGACATAGGTTGCTAGGTCGGTAGTTGCGATGACTCCATCGACGTTGATGTTTGTTTCGTTAGCCATGATAATAAGGTCCTCGTTGAATGTGTTGAGGCAGACTAAGATAAACTCCAGGCAGCTAAGGCGAAGAACGCGAGTTTGATTCACATCTTGAAGGTCATTTGCCTTGGTAGCAAAAACCAGTCCCATCACGAAGTCGACGTAAACCTCGATACCAGGCATGCGGGAAGCTGAGCCGAGATTCTCAGGGAACGGCAATCCGTCATTCAGGGGACTGCTATCGATAGCTGGAGATATAAGAGAAAGTAGGAGTTGAATGAAAGACTCGGGGTCCTCAAAACCATTGCTAATCTCATCAAAGATACGGTCCATAGAAACAATTGGTGATTGCTGAGCTTGGCGAGTGATTGGATGGGAAGCGTACCCTCCTGTGATCCAAGTATCGAGGCAATTCCACATAAGTATGCCCTCCTGAAGCGATTTTCGTGCCATCAAAGCTCGTAGAGCCATAAAGGTACAGCCGCGTAAACATGGGGGAATGGGACTGCTAGCGAGTTCATACAATGTTTCAACCAGGTTATAGTTGAGATTATGAAGGAGAAACTGTCTGGTTGTCTCACTTTCGCTGGCCAGCTTTGACATTAATCGAAGGTAGCATTCAAGCATCATGGCCGATTCTGGTTCGGTCTCTGCTTGATCACTGCTCATCTTTTCATTTCGATAACGAATTGTCTGGGGCGGTGTTGGCTTCTGCCGTATCTTGGCGGAGAAGAAGTCTAGCTCCCTGAAGATTTGTGCCCATGTTAAAGACTGAGATTTTCTCATCTTCCCGGATGAATGATGGCCCTCATCCATCAAGAACTCGTGTGCAGCGGAAGCGCACTCCTCATTTTCCGAAATAGCCTGAAGCATCTCGCAAAAAGCTGTTACCAGAGGTGTTGACGCTCTACGAGAAGCCCAATGCATGAAACCAGCCAGGTTACTATCGGGATCGGACCAAAAATTCATAGCAGCATCGGGTCGTCCCTCATAAGCGTACGCAATGACCAACAAGAACCTTTCGAGATCCAGATCCTGCTCGTGAGTCTGGCTGGATTGGCGTTGCTCATCCTCCTCCACACGAAGCTTTCGTAGGACATCGGGAAGGTTAGAGATAAAGCCATCGACAAATACTTCAAGCTGGAGCATCAGAGTCAATTGGAAGAAGTCGGCGAATGGTATCGCATCCGGTGCTAGTGCGGGAGACTTTCGCTGGAGCCATTTGCGCATGCCTGCTCTCACAGGATCGTGCCAATCAGGCGACTTGACATCAGCAGCGATGGAGAGAAGAAAGTCAAAGGATCCGTCCTTCAAAGACTCCAGGAAAGCCTTTGATCGTTGTCGATCCTCCTCATCCAAGTCGGCGTTGGGGGGGATTGCAGCCTCCGGAGGATCATCCACGTAAAAACCACTATACTCGGCGAGCCACCAAGCACGGAAAGCAGCTTGTAGCTGAGATAAGGGCCACAGAGGACTGTCCGCAGGAAAGAGTTTGCCATTCAGCTCACGAGCCTTGATGAGGTCATATCCTCCTTCCGCAGACCCGAACACCGAAATGTATGCTCCAACTGATGGTATAAGGTGGACCAGCAAAGCATCATACCTATCAACTTTCTGGAGAACCGAAACGAAGTCAAGAAAGTCTTGTGTTGACCCTTGTCTCATTTCAATACTCCGGCAGAGGATGACACCCAGTAGCTCGTGTTGTTGCATCAAGCTGACTCTGGAGAACTCGATAGTCTCCATTTGTTCAGAGATGCCCCCTGTTGTAGTTTGACCAAGAGTCTGGGCAGCAGCGATCTTGTCTCCTATCTTCTGAAGCCAGGCCTTGATCTCCTTCATGGAAGCCATGCACCTAGGTACTATCCGTTTTGTAGCATCTGCCCCCATGCTTGGCTGAAGCAAACGCTCGGCCACGTAGAGCTTGACGCTCTCGAGAGCTTCGGTGTCGGCGAGATCATCGTCGAGGCCTTCTAGCTCGAGGAGAAGTCTAACAATGTCCATAACGTATTTGCGCTGCTGGTGGAATCGGATAATGGCACATTCGAGAAGGGATCGGCCAAGCCTGTCGGGGTCCTCTTGGGATTCAAGCAAACACCGGGTAGATTCGAGCTCGTCGAGTTCTACCTCGTCAGAAAAGGTGAGAACATCTTGCTGGAAGTTGTCGTTTATTGAGTATTCGTCACCGTCAATGACAACCTTGCCTATATAATCAGTTAGATGAGAGAGAACCTTGAGTTGCGGCAACCAACTCCTTACCGGACGTGACAGCATTTCTATTTCCCCCTTTCCTTGCTGGTTTATCCCATAACTTCCCTAGTTCTGTTTCAAAGACCTGGACTAGAAATTCGTTGCCCAGGGCCTCTGCGCCTTCAACGCGACCTTCGCGTAATGATAGAAGCCCTTGATGGAAAGCTTGGAGGGCATCCAAAGCGGTGATGTCGGCCATTTTTATGGTTCAATACTGTCGCATGTTGATCAAAGAGGCGACAGCAAGCGTGGAATACAAGCTGCGAGATTTGCACCGTGGTGCGTAACGTGTCGCAAATATTGAATCTTTTTGTCGATGGCTGTTAGTGGTCGCGGTTTTGAGATTCTTCACTTTGAGAGCCTTGTTGACTTCCCCAGTAGGTAAGCTTATCAAGCTATTTGATTGGTTAGCTTCTTCGTGGTTTAGGCGGTGAGAAGCTTTCTGCCCCCTGAAAGCTCTAGGAGCTCTCAGCCCAGGTATGCCATAAAAAATAGGCACGCCTTAGGCCTTGCAATCGTCTCAATGATTAATGACTTCAAGGGAAAACAGCAACAGAGTCAATATTAGAAAATTGCATTATAATTTTATAAGTTAAAGATAGGAATGGTATATTTTGGCACTCTTGCTACCAAGACATCAAATTTAACAGCTCTGGATAAGTGTAGAGCATTTTTGAGCCATGGCCCTCTAACGTTAGCAGCGGTAAGTCGGTATAAAGCGTCCATGGGCACGATGCTGAAGGGTGCCTATTTTCTGTAGCTGCAGCTTATTCCTCGCTCAAAGAAGTGCTCCTGTTTTGCAATCTTTTTGCGATTCTTCTCCCAATAGTCATTCACCACTTCAGTTTACCCTGTGGCTTTGTTCTCGTTGTTCTATTCATACCTACTTAAGTACACAAGGTATCATACGGCCTCCACTGTCCCTTGGTTGTCGAGCAAACGAGCTTAGACCATCTGGTATTTGCATAATACGTACAGCAGGCACAATCTTCAGTCGCGCTTTCTGGTGGATTTGTGCACTACCCGTGTATTTCACCTCATCTTTACCTAAGGTAGCTCCGATGACGATCTGATATTTCAATGAAGGAACAGGAAATCTTTGTGGCGGTCGTGTTTACTCGCGCTCATTCATTATGGCTTCGTCCCATGGATTCAATGTTATGAATCTAGCGCGTTCGTAACCCATGGATACTGCTGCTTTCTTAATGGTTGCAACTACTAATATGACCGATTCTAGGTGATGTCAAGGCCGGCTCAGTCAGAGATAGAGAAAAAGCTGTAGACGGTATGTCTGTCTGCCTTTGGTTCTTCTAGACTCGGAGAGCTTACATTCATCTCAGAACTGGCGCATCTTCTTAACCCGCGGAATCGAGCTACAAATCTGTAAGCAGAGAGCAACCCCCTTTCGACCACTCTAACAAGAAAAAGCTCCGACCTCGGTGACAAGAGTTACCATGAGATATTTGAAGCCATTTTCAGTTTCGTCCTTCGGGAGAAACCCATTTTCTATGACAAGAAGAAATCTCAAACAACAATAAATACTACGACCTCTCGGCTATCAAAATGTGCCGATGCCGTACGCATGACAGTGGGACGTGGTAACCCAAAGATTGGACGAAAGACACTTCTCGCCATCGTGGACCACATCACTCAGGTTCTTCCGGGGCCTAATGACGATTTCGTGCCCCCTTTACTCCAGGATTACATCAAAGCTTTGACCGAGGTGCTTTCCAGGCCGGCTCACGTGGAGATTCTCGCCAGGAAGGAAGGCCACCCATGGGAGCTCTGTGTTGGGTTCTTCCTCAGTGTTGCTCAGTTCTTGCTCCCTAACGAAGGAGATGTTCCAACCCTAGCATTGGCCCGAGCATCCCCGGCTTTGGTTCGGTCATCACCGGCTCCAGGATCAGCAGGATATGGCCGATCTGGCGGACGATCAACTCCATCGACCCAAAGTCAGAGACGAGCTGCCCCTGGTGAGGGTGGCTTACTGAAAGATGTCTTAGAAGGGCTGTACTATCTTGTTGTCGGTGGAAATGCACCCCTACTTCGGCAGTTCAAAGATATCACACCAGTAGTTCTCAGAGTCTTGAGCCTTAAGCAAGTCAGTCTTGGCTCTTTGCAGACTCTGGCATTCGCTATCATCAATGCTATTTTCTCTGCTACTCATGCTGAAGATTTGGAGCACGCCAGCTCTCTGGTGCAGACTCTGGTGCCGCTCATGAGTTACTGGTGGAGATCAGAGAAAGTATCTCAGGATGAAGTCATCCGTGCGTTAAGAATAGAGATCTCTAAAAGTATACTCTTGACACACCTTCACATTGAGCACTTGGCTCTCAGGTCGTCGGATGAAGCCATACGCTTGGACTTGGAAGATTTGGTAGAGAACATCTGGTCTGAGTACTCAAGGCGTGGTGAAGCATTCCGCCTTCAAATGAGCGACATCACATTTGTCTTATCCTCGTTGCCCACATATGGCCTACAACTGGATATTTTTGGCCTCCGACCACATAATGTTTATGGCGAGGGACATTGGGCTATCATCCAAAATTTGGCATTCCTCGAACGTATCATGGCACTGCCTCGTCTGAAGAGACAAGGAGATGATGATGGTGAACAAGATGAGCAACCGCGCAAAAGACGGCGAACTCGTCAAGATAATTCCAGTCGCATCCGGCTCAAGCTGAAGGCTGTCGATGTATCTATCTGCAGGACTGCCCTGCAGTTGATTCCGTTTCTTTCAGCTCATAATTCATTAAGCCGTGAAGAACTCCTCGACTTGCTGCCAGATTTGATATCATTGGCGAACGACAAGAACCCGGTTACAGCTTCTTGGGCCCTCATTGCTTCTGCAAGGTAAGATCACCCGTTCGCTGGGCACTATTCGACAGGGCATACTCCTAACATCATCAGCTGTATTGCTTACTCGGAAGGCTGCCATGATCAGGTGGACATGTGGCATCAGCTCTGGCGGTTCGCCATACGATCTGTCGGTCTGCCAGGAACGAGCCGAGCAGCAGCTGTGCTTCTGCACCAGCTGCTTGAAGCAGACGTCCTTCCTTATAACACCATTTCACAGGACATTAATAATATGGTTACAACTGCCGATGTCAGTGGACCTAGCACCTTGAGTGATGCCTCTATCAGCTTGATGTTCCATGTACTTCATCTACGGAACGCGAAAATCCCGAGCGCAAGCCAAAGTACATGTCATCATATCATTCGATGGGTGTTTCTAAGATGGAACCCAAGTGAGTTTGTTGTCCTGAAGTCAAATACATTCTAACCCCCTATAGATGAATCTGCTTTCGCATCCTATAACTCCTTGCACGTTCAGCCATTTCACTTGGTGAACCTCATTCGAACATGTTGCGGAACAACTCTGGAGTTGACCTCCCACCCGGCAGCTCCAGGGGGCCCATTGACGGAGACCTGGAGTTCATTCAAAGAGATCGAGTCCTTCACGCGGTACATACTCCTTTCGGAAGATGCACCTAACAATCCCGCAACAACCGGGAGTTGCAGCTTTTCAAAGCCCACAAACTCACCACCATTGGCGGATGCCAACACACGTTATGCTTCCCAGAAACTCACCCTCGAACTCTTTTACCCTAAGCTGGGCGAGTTGATGGAGCTTTGTACGTCGTGGACAAAGAAGATGAATGAAGGCGGTATACAAATCTCTTTTGATCGCTTCCAAAGTCTTGTGTCGGCCTGTTTGGCGGGCACACTGTTGCTACCATTGTTTGCCGATATCAACTCGACTCAGTCTTCGTCTGTTGAGTCAACTCTCAAAGAAATTCTAGAGAAAGGAATGAACTCTGCCTTGACGTCTGTTGAGCCCAATGCGTTTGTCGATTCAATCCTGCGAGCCGTCCGGCCCATTATGCCTGATTTAAATACGACAAGCCTCAACAGAGCTCTTACAAGCAACCCTGGCCTCCTGCAACTCTTCTCTCGAATGTGGAGCTTACTTGGAGAACAAAAGGACCAGACGCATCATGACAACAGCATCGACCTAATGGACATTGACGAGGACTTTGACTCACAAAGTAGCAGAGCAAGTTCGATTCATGCGCCAACGGTAGTCCCACGCTTCGACATCCAGATGAAGTTGGATACGCAATCTTTCTATACAGAAACGAGGACGCGGCTGCATTTTCTGTCTATCATAAATGACGACGTTGGGCAGATTGGCCTCATCCCTGATATCTACGTGGAACATCTCATCAACTTGCCGGACGATGATTTACTCATGTGCCAAAACCTGCTATTAGACATTTTCACCTCTGATCTCGTTGTTACCCCAGACAACGCGCTCGCCATTATCGAAAGACTTGGAGAGTATATTGGCCTGCCTGATTATCAGTGTGCCGAAGTTGTATTAAGCACCTGTATCGGAGTGATTGATGGGCTTCACCCTATCTGGCTGAACGATAAACGACATCTTTCAGAGCGAGTGGGAGATCTTTATTATCACTTCATCAAGGTCTGTCTCACATCGAACATATTCTCGCCAAGGGCCCAAACATCAATGGTTCGATTATTGTTTACCCTGCTCCGAACCAACACAGAGTATGGTAAAGATCAAGGCCTTGATTCGCCTCGAACATGTTTACTTTACATCCTGAAGAAAGGCCCAATGTTGGTCAAATTCGCTATCTCCCAGAAGATCGCTAGCGTTTTCGATCTTTTTGTTCTCAAGCTTCACGATGAAGTTTTTGTGGATGTGCTAGACAGTTTACCAACCAACCCTCTCGATACTACTGGCATCGCATTCCGCTTGCTAGTCTTGTCAAATCTCGCCTGCCGATGGTCGACATTGCTTCGGAGATGTACATATCACATTTTTGAAACCCCAGGAAAGATACTGGACTCAACTCACTATGCAACTCGATGCTTGATCAATGTGTCAAACACGCTGAAATTGGAATCACCAAAAGCATTGTTCCGCTTGTTCTCCCGCCAACTCTTGTATACCTGGTTGGAATGCGATCCGATTGAGGATATTCCGTTCTCCATCTTTGGCTTCGCGACACTCGGAGATCTCCTCAAGTCAGCCCAGTCCGAAGCCATTGGCTTGACAGTAATGAGAGGACAAGACGAGGCATTTGCAGAAGTGTGCCGCAACCTCGGAAATTCTGAAAGCGACCTCATTCGTCAAAATTTCACTACTGCCATTGCATATAGCATGATCTTTGGTGACTCCAATGGGGGCGAGGACAAGGAGCGAGGCGAGGTACATATCAAAAAGTTGCTCGGAAGTCAAGTTTACATGGACTCTATTTATATCAACCTTGTTGATATAGCGGCCCTCTTCTTTGACCTCATCGACCAAGAAAATTCTCTAGAAAGGGTGTTTGCCAGGTACAAGCTTGACTACGCTGGCGAGATCATGGGTGCCGTGAAAGCCGTTTCTCATTCACCTGCTGAGCTACCAGCGAACCAACAGCCAATGTTCAAGGCTAAATATCTCATCCATGAGCTTTACAGGCTCTGCCAAAACACGGAGTTCCAATTTCACGACCTATGGACGCCACCTGTGGTTGTCTCGATCGCTCGATCGCTCCTCAACACGGTGCATCCGGCTTTAGGTCCCTTACATGCGTGCTCTGTTCTTCGAAAGGTCAGAGTCTTAATCTCCCTTGCTGGGCCAGTCGCTTGGGATTCTTATCCCCTGGAAATGCTCCTGAACGCAACCCGTAAGTTTATCACGGACTCAGAGTGTGCAGATGATGCACTTGGAATTAGCCAGTATCTCCTGGGTCAAGGTGCCAAGCATCTCAGCAACGTGCCATCGTTTCTCGCTGGTTATGCCATGTCGATCCTCGCGTCGCTCCGGGTCTTCCTAGAATCAAGTCAGTCGAGCACTACCCAGGAGAGTCAGTTCAAAGCAACTATGAGCAAAGCAGAGAAGTTCCATGGATGGTTCAGCAAGTACCTCGAGGAGTATGACTCGCCAGTGTTTAAGGATCTTGCGCAAAAAAACGCCTTCAAGTCCATAACACAGTCTGCTGCTCGCATTCGAGCTTCTGGAAATGCTGAAAGAGGCACTGCGGAGAGCAAACTATTGCTGGATATCTTGGACGATGGTGGCGCAGATCACCAGCTTCTCAACGATTCTTCTCGACAGCTAGCTCTCGGTCTTCTTTGTGGCGACTTTAGCATTCCTGCGTCAATCAAGGACGACATCATTGAATCTGACCATGATGCTGTAAAGCATTCTACGGCTGTGTGGAAGAGCTGCGATACAGAAAATCTGAGTGAAGAGTATCTAGCATGGGCAGGACGAGTTGTTGGGCGAGCCTTTTCGGCTTCCGGAGAGATTCCAGTCAATATTCTACGCGAATCACATCTTACTCGCTACCAACAAATAGCCCCAGGGTCAAATGGCTCAGAAATGGGAATACTTTACCTGCTTCAGGACCTCACCTCAAATCCCGATTCTGTCACTGCTGGTCTTGCCGAAGCTGCTCTACGATCCATTGTCTCAGATGCCGCTATACTTGAGGATGAACCACTAACTGTTGCTTGTCAGAAGAGCCTAACAGAGTCTCTCTTAATAACTTCCCAATGGGGCTCGCACAGATCTCCCCCGTCTGACAAAGCCCCTGTTACTCCTTCTTCACCAGATAAGCAAGATGTGTGGTCTGTGGAAATCACTTCGAAAGAATGGCTCCCGAGCCTGAGCGCACACCTTGCCCAATGTGTTCCAGAATCAATCATTCTCTCAGTCCTGGCCCCTATTCTCGCCAGAGTGGAGCACTTTGCGGAGAGTGCGTTCCCCTTCGTTGCTCATCTTGCGCTCTACTTTCCGATAAATCAGCAACATTCCCCTAAGCGCCCATTTTCTGTGGCGATCAAGAGCTGGCTGAAATGCACTGATCCTGCAGCCAAAGAAAATCTGAAGCTACTCATCAACATGCTTCTGTATCTTAGGACACAGCAGTACCCCAAAGAATCTTCAATAGCCGATCGGTCGTATTGGCTCGAGGTGGATTCCGCGACGGTTGCATCAACGGCGTCGCGATGCGGAATGTATAAAACAGCTTTGCTTTTCGCTGAGTATGTTACTCCTGAAACCTCGCGGTCCTCAAGAAGGTCCTCGGCCGCAAAGGAGGTGGATATAAGCGACACTCTCCTTACGATCTTTGAGAACATCGATGATCCAGATGCATACTATGGGCTACCCGAAGAACCCAGCCTTTCTAAGGTTGTCGCTCGCGTAGAATATGAGAATGATGGTCCCAGAAGTCTCGCATTTCGAGGCGCCATGTACGATAACCACATATTCTACGGTGATCCAATGACTCAGTCAGACGAACAAGCTTTAGTTAGAGCCCTGGGTACACTTGGGTTGTCAGGACTCTCGAACTCACTTCTTCAGACGCAACAAAACATGGAGTCATCCCCAGCTGCTCTCGAGGACACTTTCAATACTGCTAGGAAATTAGGGATTTGGAACCTTCCTGCTCCCCCAAGTGATCATCACGCGGTAACAGTATACAAAGCGTACCAAAGTATTTCTCAGGCAGCCGATGTTAAGAATATCCTAGCAGCTGTGCATGAGGGCTTCAGCCGCACGATGAGGAGCTTGGCTGCTCTCGATGTGAACGCAACTTCATTGAGGAAACGACTTGGAGCTTTGGCATCCTTAACAGAACTTGATGACGTTGTAGGGGTTTCTGACACTGCAGAGATGGATGGTCTCATCGAAAAGTTCAAAACTCGAAGCGATTGGATGCGGAGCGGACTGTGAGCATCCATTATTATTCGTAGAGCAAGCTACTAATCATCATTAGGTACGGTAGTGTCAGCCAGATCTTATCTTGCCGTGCGTCTACGATGAGCATGGTCAGTCAGCAGAATACCCTTCAAACAAATATCAAGCTTTCCTCGGCTTCTGCACGGCATATGGAGGTAGAAGCAATGATCACCGCATCTCAGATCTATCGTTATCACCAAGCGACACAAGAGAGTCTCAGGATATCCACTGGGCTTACCAAGCTCATCCCGACATGCGCCGCCTTAGACATTCATGTTGACGCAGCGGTCAACATCGAGACAGCTAATTCTCTCTGGGATTATGGTCAGATGAGCACATCCATCCGCATGCTCCAAGGCATAGATAGAGATGCTTCACTCAAAAAGCAAACTCTGCCGGTCAGCCGATCTGACTTGCTTTCGAAGATTGGGTACCAGGTTTCTGTCGCTCGCCTTGAAGAGCCACATGACATTCAGAAAAATTACCTCGAACCTGCACTCAAGGAGCTCAAAGGCAAAGGCCAAGGTCGGCAAGCAGGTGCTGTATTTCATCAGTTTGCCATGTTCTGTGATCAACAACTGCAGGACCCAGATGGCCTGGAAGACTTGAAAAGACTTCAAAGTCTAAAGAAGGCCAAGGGTGATGAAGTGTCAGAACTGAAAACTCTAGTCAGCGGCACAAAGGATACTCAGCTGAAAACCAGATATTCACACGTCTTGAACAAGGAGAAGCAATGGCTGGATCTTGATGAGCAAGAACTGCGGCGAGTCGAGCAGACTCGCAGTGAGTTCGTTCGGCTGAGTCTCGAGAACTACCTCCTGTCTCTGATTGCCTCAGATGAACACAATAATGACGCCCTTCGTTTCACGGCTCTTTGGCTGGAGCGATCAGAAGAGGAGACTACTAATAAGGCAGTTATGCGGCATTTGTCCGACGTGCCAACGAGGAAATTTGCTGGTCTCACGAATCAACTGACGTCCCGGCTGCAAGACCAGGACACCTCATTCCAGAAATTGCTGTTGGAGCTGGTCTACAAAATCTGTGTAGACCATCCTTATCACGGGATGTATCAGATCTGGTCTGGAACCAAGGCAAAAGCGCAGCAGAAGGATGACGTAGCTGTTCTTCGTGTCAGAGCAACAGATCGTATTGCGAAACGGCTTGCAGAGACGCAATCTGTTGCCAACATTTGGCTCTCGATTGACAAGACAAGCAAATACTATCATGCTCTTGCTATGGACCGGAACCCGAATAGATACAAGTCGGGTACGAAGATCCCGCTCAAAGAGTCTTCGCCCGGACACAACCTCATTAACTGCTTGATCAAATACCGAATTCCATCTCCAACTATGCACATCGAACTCTCCCATACAAAAGATTACTCAAAGGTCCCGGTCATCTCCAAATTAGAGCCAACCATGACCATCGCTTCAGGTGTCAGTGCCCCCAAAATCATTACTGCCATTGGAAGCGATGGTGTGCGCTACAAACAGCTTGTCAAAGGAGGAAACGACGACTTGCGACAGGATGCTATCATGGAACAGGTCTTTTCGGCCGTATCGTCTCTGCTGAAACTTCATAGAACGACCCAGCAGCGCAACCTAGGAATCAGGACATACAAGGTATTGCCACTCACTGCATCTTCAGGCTTGATTGAATTCGTCCCCAACACGATCCCACTTCACGAGTTCTTGATGCCCGCCCATGAAAGATACTACCCAAGAGACTTGAAGGGCTCCCAATGCCGTAAGGAAATATTTGGGGTCCAAAGTCGGACGGTGGAAACTCGAATCAGCACCTATCGCAAGGTCACGGAGAAATTCCATCCAGTCATGAGATACTTCTTTATGGAACACTTTATGGATCCAGATGAATGGTTCCTAAAAAGACTAGCGTACACAAGAAGCACTGCGGCTATATCGATGCTGGGACACGTTCTCGGTTTAGGAGACCGACACGGACACAACATTCTCTTGGACCACAAGACAGGGGAAGTTGTTCACATTGACTTGGGTGTTGCATTTGAGGCTGGCCGTATTCTGCCAGTACCGGAGTTGGTCCCCTTCAGACTGACAAGAGACATTGTGGATGGAATGGGAACCACCAAGACAGAAGGCGTCTTCCGAAGATGCTGCGAGTTTACGCTGGATGCTCTAAGAGAAGAGCAGTACTCGATCATGACAATCTTGGATGTGTTGCGGTTTGATCCGTTGTATACGTGGTCGATCTCACCACTCCGACTTGCCAAACTCCAAAAGGCGAGACACAACGACGAAACCCCAATGGACGATGAACAAAGCGAGGCAGAGACGAAGAAGGGCAAAAAGGCTGCAGGCCACGTCAATGAACCATCTGAAGCTGACAGAGCCTTAGAGATTGTGAGGAAGAAGCTCTCGAAAACGTTGAGTGTGACTGCAACAGTAAACAAGTTGATCAACCAAGCCACGGACGAGCGAAATTTGGCAGTGTTGTATTCTGGTAAGCTAATCAGATGTCACCAACTTGAGTTCACAGCTAACAAACCCCTTTTCCTAGGTTGGGCAGCATATGCTTAAGATGTTTGGCCAAGGTTAACTTGAGGCGGAGGGAAATGTAATGTCAAATTATCATGTATTAGTTAGCGATGTACTAAGGAATGAATCATAATAGACGGCACAGCGAATGTAGGCATATCACACATGGCTCAAGGTGTCAATTGCATTTCAATATTACCAGTGTACAGTTGAAGACACGGAGATCAATTAATGATACTTTCATGAATGCTTGCTATCACTCAGGGAAGTCCACGCTATCAGAACGTAGATGTGAGTCCGGAGTTGCTAAAACCCAATGATTACCCTAAATAGGTAAGGTATGCATATAAAGTACTTATACTGAATCAAAAGAAGAGCTCAGAGAGTGGAAATTGATTCAGAGAAGGCTTAGATGGAGCTCGAATGCCAACCTTGTGTTCTTTCGAAGATTATAATCACATTCTTGTCTTGTAACATTATGTAGGTATAGTAAGGTACGCAAGTTGTTGCTTTGTTTTTGTCACACAAACCGATGACGCTCTTTAGTCTAAGCCGGAGATAGATGTCGGTAGCTCCAGTTTCTTATCTTATCATGGATTCAATCACCTTCAATCAATCAACACACCCACCTCATACATTATCCAGACTTACCATCATCTCCAAAAGCATTGCCTTGACGCTTCTTCGAGCCAGTTCATTTTCGTTTGATTCGAACCAAGAAATAGTCTGATAATCCACTTGTCGACTGCGTCTGCTCACGATCGAATACCGCAACCAAACACCGGACAGTCCGAGAAACCGAGGCCTGCGCGACAGCTCTTTGTACGGTTGTTCCAGGCCTCGTTCTTTTCTTGATATATAGCCTGGGCTCACTCCATGCAACCGTTGGCGTCGGAAACAACTTCTCCCTCCCGGCGAAGGCCGCGGTTAGACTCATCATCCTCAGCATCACCTCCCCTTGCCACCTCCAAGCGGGCGCGCTTCGAAATGACCACCGCTAAAGCGCGGGGCAAGCTCCCCGAGACTATCGACCTGACGCAGACACATTCTGCGTTCAAGCCTTATTCTGGTTCCAAGAAGCTTGTTATCAAGAACCTGCGAGCGCCCACGAGTCGAGATACCCAGGTTGCCGAGTACTATAAGCGGACGGAGAAGGAGCTCGAGGATTCCCTAGAGGCTGTCTTTGCGGGACGGACACCTAATGTCCCCTTGGAGCGGCTGTACAGGGGTGTTGAGGATGTCTGTCGAAAGGGGGACCCCGCCAAGGTGTACCAAATGCTCAAAGAGAGAATTGATGTACACTTGCAGCGGATTGTGCTACCCAGAATTCAGAAGAATGGACATGCTTCGAACCTCGATACTGTGAGGAGCACACTAGCAGAATGGAAGACCTGGAATACACAAACGGTAGGCTGGATGTTTCTATATGGATTTGAGATGCTAAGAACCACTTGCAGATATTGATCAGATCAACATTCAGCTACCTCGATCGAACATACTTACTACAGAAGAATCTTGCATCTATAAACGATATGGCGATTCAGCAGTTCAGAAAGATGGCATTCCCATCCCAGAGTCAAGCCTATAGAAACTCCGTCGGCGTGAGGCTAATCGCAGGTGTTTGCGACTTGGTTGAGCACGATCGAAGAGGCATCGACCAAATCGAACCTGTATTACTGAAAGATTCCATCATGATGCTTTATGTTTTGGAGGTCTATGTCAAGCACTTTGAGCCCTACTTCTTAGAGCAGTCTGAGAGATACTTCAAAGAATTTGGCGAAGCTTGGAGCACGTCAAGTCTCAAGGACTACATTTTGGTTTGCGAGAAGTTACTGAAGAGAGAAGACTATCGCTGCATCCAATTCAACCTCGACAGTACGACGGAGAAGCAACTTATGGACTCTGCGCATGCCCATCTCATCACCAACTACTCAGAAAAGCTTCTCAACGGTGGCAACCTGGCGAAGCTGCTGGCTGATGGAGAAGTTGAGTCAATGAAGGCTTTGTATGACTTACTTCGGTTATCAGGGATTCAAAAGAAGATGAAAGATCCATGGTGCGACTACATTCGATCAACTGGTTCGGCAATCATCAGCGACAGAGACAAGGGTGACCAAATGGTTTTGCGCTTATTAGAGCTCCGTCGATCACTCGACTTAATGATTCGAGATGCTTTCAATAAGGATGAAGACTTCCTTTGGGGCATGAGAGATTCTTTCGGGAAGTTCATGAACGACCGCAAAGTTGCTTCTTGCTGGGACACGGGGACATCCAAAATCGGCGAGATGATCGCTAAATATATCGACATGCTTCTGCGAGGTGGCCTGAAGTCACTGCCTAAAGATCTTCTTTCAGACGTGAAAGATCGAGCGACAGCTGAGAAGGAAGGTCAAGCCAGCACGGGCGATGAAGATGCTGAGCTTGATAGACAGCTTGACCAGGCGCTCGAGCTGTTCCGCTTCATCGAGGGCAAGGACGCTTTCGAGGCATTTTACAAGAAAGACTTGGCTCGGAGATTGCTCATGGGGCGAAGTGCCAGCCAAGACGCTGAGCGCAACATGTTAACAAAGCTTCGAGGAGAGTGCGGTGCAAACTTTACACATAATTTGGAACAGATGTTCAAGGATCAGGAACTCGGCAAGGATGAAATGGAGTCTTTCAAGCAATGGCGTCAAGGGAGTGCTGAGCTCAAGAATTCTCTGGACCTTTCCGTCATGATTTTGTCCGCTGCTGCATGGCCAACTTATCCGGATGTTCGTCTCAACCTGCCGGATGAGGTTGCTACGCAGATCGAGAGGTTTGACAAATATTACAAGAACAAGCATACAGGACGAGCCTTGACGTGGAAGCACTCATTAGCTCACTGCTCCCTCAAGGGCATCTTCGCCAAGGGGCCGAAGGAGCTTCTTGTATCTGCATACCAGGCTGTGGTTCTGATGATGTTCAACAGCGTGCCGGCTGATGGATTCTTGGCATATGAACAGATCGCTACGGGAACCGGTCTTTCAGGCGGTGATCTTGATCGCACACTTCAGTCGCTCGCTTGCGGCAAAGCGCGGGTGCTAACCAAGCACCCGAAAGGTCGTGACGTCAAGCCTACTGATACGTTTACTTTTAACAAAACATTTACGGATCCCAAGTACAGAGTCAAGATTAATCAGATCCAGCTGAAGGAGACAAAGGAGGAGAACAAGGCTACACACGAAAGGATCGCGCAAGACCGACGCTTTGAGACACAGGCGGCCATCGTTAGAATAATGAAAAGTCGTAAGAGCATGGGTCACAGTGACCTGGTGGCAGAGGTTATCAACCTGACAAAGAAAAGAGGTAGTGTTGAGCCGGCGGCGATTAAGAAGGAGATCGAAAGGTATGTGATACGCTACGTTGATAATACTATCCGGAGTTGGCTAACGCTAGACACAGTCTTATTGAGAAGGATTACATCGAAAGAGAGGGCAACTCCTACGTGTACCTGGCATAAGGCTTGGATAGTAATGGAGACTGGTGAGGCAAGGCTATCAGGCTCAACGCTGAAGACGGCAGTAGAACGATGTAGAGGTATAAGGCAACTGAATGCTGCAACGACACAGACATGTATGTACCCATACCAATGAATTTGATTTCTATATCAAAATTTGACTCCACCTTGAAGCAAAGGACGGAATCCGGGAATCGAACATCGAGCACAAAGAAACGAAGCAAGGGGGGACCATAGTCGGCAAGGTAATGGTTGAGTAACATATTGTTGACTGACTGAGCTATTCGCTGAACAAGTAGACAACTACTTTGATATATAACCAGGTGGTCTATGTCTGCAAGAAGCCGTTGATTGGTAAGAATGGTGCCTTGGGGTTGATGTGGCGTGGCCGCGTGGGTGTCTAGAGGGCTGAAGTGATATGCTTACTGTTTGCGAGCTTCCTCAGTTCCCCCAAGCTTCCTCAAACTACTCTGCGCTTAAGTGATTTTCATATGAGATAGTTTTGGTTTCCAGACGTGGAAAACCGTCAATGGGTTGGGTATGTAGACCTTCCAATCGTAAAGAAAACTTGAGATGGAAATATGCCCATATCTATAACACTGTTGCAGGGTTAAAGGCAGCTAGGACATAATTGAAACATGAGACTGCAACTGCAGAGCTAAGGGGCTTCAAAGGGCCCTGGACTATATGATGATGCTGCATTGGCCATATTTGAAGAAGGTCATTTGATGTCTTGACATGGTGGGAGAGGAGACCCCCAGCAGATTGCTATGGATGGTGGGAAAGTAAAAGTCGAAGAGCAAGTATAGTTTACCAGTGCCGATCTACTATGATGAATCTTTACTGAAATGGACGAGTTACATAACAAGGTTAAAACTGATGGATGTATCGCGATCGCGATAGAAGCTTCCTGATATTCCTAGGTTTATGATTCTGTAACAAGACGAGAATACTCGAAATTACTTCCATCTTTCCCACTGCTCTGAACAGATGTGCTCTCAGTTTCTCAGCTGAACTACTCGTTAGAGGTGCCTCATCTATCTACGGCACCAACGCCCCGAAAGATCAAGAAGTGCGTTTTCAAAACTGGAAAAACAGATTGGAAATAGACACCGAGCTATGGAAGTGGTATTCGTGGCTTCTCACAGAGAGGAAAGGGCCGACGAACTCGGCCTTGAATGAAAGAGAATGACAAGGCCGTTGAGAGGCAGAAGGTTGAAGAGGCCACCTAGAGACTCACCGACGGCATTGAAAGGGATAAGAAGGAGAGTCTAGACTCGACACAGCATTCTCCTGGCATGTCACCAGTCATACAATGCTCTGAAGACAACCAGTTTTGGTATCTATTTCGGTCTCTAGATGAACACATCCATAGTAACTGCAGGCTTAAAATTAGTGGCCTCATGGGACATTGGGAAGATGTTGTATCACTCGAGATCTTGGTGCTTTACATTGGGCGTGTTAGAGACGATATGCTAGTATTTCTAAAAGAAAAGAAAAGAAAAGAAAAGAAAAGTAAGTAATCGACCCCTCACGAGGCATCCACAAGGCAGCCATGTTTGGGCGCCCGGCCAAAGTTAGCAGACATGAACTGAGGGTGTGAAGGAGAAACGCCTTGAAATGTAGAACAGACACGGGCCCGTTCTGAGTTGAAGTCTTTCTCAGTGTAACCTCAGTTGACAGGCGGCCAGTTGCCTGGTCATCGACGGTTGTATCGCCATCGGGAAGAATTGATATATTGGACAGGTCACACTACACGGCCACGCGGTAGACACGCCTTTGTGCTAGTTATCGCCAACTGTATCATTGTGTCGTGTTGTGCTATGCTACGCTATGCTTTGCTGTCTCAAATCAAGCCTGATAAACCCCGTATTCATGTCTCAGAATCCAGACACAATTCATAACGACTCTAACATGAAACATGTTCACTTTCGCCTCATTTTGTTGTCGCATTGTATCTCGACGTGTAGAAACCCTCATAGGCCATCCATCATCAACAGCCTGCGCCGCACATGCACTTCTACACTGGGTCATTCTACCTCCGCATCCTAACATGTTCGACATACTCACATAGGCTTATCTCGTTGCAACTGAACTAAGGCGCTTCTGGACCAAACTGCTGACTATATCGTGCATAAGATGGGATGGGGCCGTGACGCGGTGTAAATGGATTGCGTTACCACCATCCAACTATCTATCTACTGTACACTTTAGACGCACTCACCTCCAAGGCAATCCAGGCTGATTGAGTCATTATGCCTCAATATTCATCTCTTCATGCGCATTTTCAACCATGTTAATCCCAACTGCCGCTGACTTGGCGAACCAACAGACCAAGTACTATCTAGTAATATGCACTTTGGCAAAGCTGTCTTTCTGTCTGCCTTGCGAGGACCATATCAACCAAATATGCACATCATTCAGCTCGCTACTGTACATTCTCTGCAGTCACTTGCATACCCGACCTTCCCGTGAAGCTATTCCTTAGTGCAAGTCTCAACTTGTTTCACCGATTCCTCGATATGTCCGACCTGGACCTGTCGCTCTCACTTTTCGTGCTATGGCGGACAAGGCCTAATTCCACGATAGAACTACACTTCTAGATTGTGGGCGACACGCTGCGTCTGTGTCTGCCCCCTCGTCCTCAGTAGCACAGGCTTCGGACATATCGAACGATATCAACGCCCGACGAGTTCGTGGTGGTTTTTTTGAGTCCAGCCATGGTGTCTCCGAGGCAATTTTCTGATTCAACAGCACAGCAATGCAGGGCCTCTCTCAACTCGAACAAATGGTTACGCAGCGTTAAAGATCTCCAGATCATCGTGTCAAACTCTCACCGGGCGACCGAGGGCCGCAGAGTAACACACCCAGACACTTAGTCATAGTGAATAGCATAGCATAGCATAGCATAGGATGCTGTATCTTAGAAACGGCGATCGCCTTCCTGCATATCTGGGCGCTGACAGAACGGGCTGTCGGTGTCGGGTCACGAATCGTCTCGGGTCAGCCTCTCGGCAACTTGCCTCATCGTTCATCGTCGGTCGCCATATCGAGACAACATGCGGTAACACACAAGGGAGGCGCCGGTTGAAAGGACTATCTTGAGTCGTTGGTTTCTGCCGATTGCCTGATGCAAGTCAGTCTGGCCGCGTCGACGAGGTGAATGATGCCGTATCTCAGCAGAGGTCGGTAAGGAATGCATTTGCCGATTACCTAGTTCGCTTCGGCTGAGAGTCCTATTGTATGCTCATTCATGATATCGCCATCAATGTGCGTAGTTGGCTTGCGCCAAGCTGATGTGCTGTTGGTGGAGGTTGATGGGCGAACCACTAACTCGAGCGCAGAACAACCAATGTATGGTTCGCCTTCAACAACAACAACCTTCAGTTCTCAGTAACACAAAACGGGCTTTCATCATCAAGACGCTCATCACTGTCGAGTTGTGTCGGAATGCCAGATCAAGCAACCAATGCCAATACGTACTTGTCTTGAGCAATGCCTGTCCAAGTTCAAATAGACCCTCACTCGCCCTTGAGTTTCCCACAGAGATCCAGAGACACTCCCAATTCAACTCCAACAAACAGCTATTCCTTTCCTCACATCTGCAAGCAAAGAAGACTTTCTCCAATTGCTTGACACACCTGCTTCAACAAGGCTGTACTGCGCCCCTCCTTAGTCCTCAACCTTCCATCCCCCCTCCATCTTCTTACTAGGACGCATCCCTCTGTTATCTCGCCAGCCTCACTTTTTATTTGCACAAGTCTTTGGACGCAGGAGCTTTCGGATCCCTCCCAAGCTGCGCCCACCCAAGCTCTCCATCTCCAGTCGTATATATCATAGCCCTGTTCTTCCTCTCAATCGTATTAATCCCAGAATTGTAATTCCCCATTCACCTAGCAGATACCAATCACACTATGGCTGGTGTTCCTCCTGTCGGGGCTATGCCTCGAAATATCCCAGCACCAATGCATCATACTCAAGCTCCCCAAACACGACCTTCAATGCCCCAGCAGAAAGGAGCCCCTGCAGGGTTTCCTGCATTCATGCCTGCCAACACACGGCCCTATAGCCATCCTCCCCAGCCTCCCATGGATCCGCGACTGCAAGATCACGCTGAGATCAAAAATGTCCGAAGCGGGGAGCTTCCTATGTACAGAGCTCTCCGCCTCGAAAAGACCCCTGTTGCCTCCAGTGGTGGCAAGGCACGGGACACAGAATGTGACTGGGAGACCATCACTCGTACAGACAAGAATATGTCCCAATCAAGGATCAAAGAGAGGATCGAGCACTTGGATAGAACAACAAGATGTGTCTCAAAGAAGAAGCAAGACAAGAACGAGACCATCCAGCTTCAGCTCGACAGGGCTCAAGCTGATCTGACCAAAGAGGACCGTGACTTCCGGTTCTACTATAAGCTGGCCCAGATCGAATCAGAATGGCGGGCGGCAGATGATCCCAGGCACCGGGATGACAGAAGTGTGCGAAGCTACAGAAAGCATAGAAGCCACTCGAAGCGGAGCAAATCTCCAAGGCTCGAGAGAGTGGCAATCAATGCATATTTCCAGAGGATGCCGGCCTCTGGTCGACATAACTCCAGAACTCTCGATACACATGTATCGATGAGACAGCCAAGGCAAATCCAACAAACACATACCCAGCCACGCATGGGAGGGTTATCGCC
>LTDI01000942.1:0-14047 GCA_001654545.1 Fusarium agapanthi
CCTCCTCCTCCTCCTCCGCCGCTGCTGCCACCATAACCACCTCCACGGTCATCATAGCGTCGCTCGTAGTTGCGGTCGTAGCCACGGTAGCGGTAAGGGTCATCACGGCCGTAACCACCGCCGCCACCGCCGCCGTAACCACCACGTCGGCGATCATCGTAACGTCCAGGACGAGGCTCTGTGACTGTTCAGTACAATACCCAATATGTCGCTACTGAGATTCCTTACCTCGCTTGGGTGGGCCAAAGTACTTGCCAGGAGTCGGGGTACGAGGGCGGGCTCGACGGGCCTTCTCGATGCTCAGAGTGCGGCCCTCGATCTGTTCACCCTGAAGACCCTCTTTGGCAGCTTCGGCTTGTTCAGATGTAACCATCTTGACAAAGCCAAATCCGCGGGACTCTTTGGTGTGAGGGTCACGCATAATTTGGCACTTCTCAACATCGCCATATTTCTCAAACATCTTGGATACCTCAGCTTCGGAAAGCTTCGGGTGGATACCTGTGACAAAGAGGTTGGATCCAGGGTTGATAGCACCATCATCGTCGTCCCGGGAAGCAGACGCGTCCTTCATGTTGCTATTGTGGATATATATGTCAGTATTTGTCGATGATGTGGGACTCATTGAAACGAACCTGTCACCATGGCCGCCTGGTGAGGCAGAGCGACGGCGGCTGCCGTCGTTGTCCTCACGAGGGCGAGGCGAGGCACTTCGGTTGTCGCGCTCATATCGAGGAGCCTCATCTAGAGCAGGCTGGTTAGCTATGTGCGCAAGATGAAAAGATACGAGAGGATGGGCTGATCGAGTGACGGGGAGGTGCTGAGTATAGAGTGCGGCAGGCGAGTTTGATGTAGTGTTGTTCATGTAAATAGTAATGAAGAGCAAGCAAGCGCGTGCATCAACGCGCTTGGAGCTGGCAACGAACCTTCGTACCGGTCGCCATTGGCAGCCTCGTAATCCATCGCGGTAGTAGCCATCTCTGTTGATCTGGTTTTGTCTAGTAAAATGGAAAATAGACAATGAGGCCAGAAATGGGTTAGGTGCGGTGGCTGATGATGAATAGCTCACGCGCAGGCTGGTTTGGTGAAAAGGCGATGTTGAAGAAGGGAGGGAAAAAAAGTCGGCGTAAGGGGAAAGGGAAAAGCAAAGGCGCCGCAAGGCAGCAAAGCCGAGTATTAATAAGTGTGATAAAACACGATTTAAAAAAAGGAGGGCCTGGGAATGCGGTAACTAAGTTGACAGCGGTTTTATTGAAAATGCTGTGCAACAAAGAGAAAGAACAAAGAAATCTCAACGTTCGTTGTCCGAATAGAAAGACTTTGGTTTAGGCCAAAGATCAAACGTACGTACGTGATGGTAATGGGCAAACAGCACCAGGCGAGATGGCTCGGAAGTGGATGGGCCTGGTGATGGGGACGGATGATGAATCGAGGTGTGCGTACTTGCCCGTGTTTGGTTGGAAATTTGATGGGGACAAGGGCGAATCCAATTGCGACGTTAGCGCTACCCGTCAGCGAGGCAACTACCTAACCTAGCAGGGGACAGGGCCTGGGTTGCTGTCTGAAGCGCTAATTGCTGAGGCTGAGGTACCTGAACGTGGGTGAAAAGCATGTCGAGTTTAAGGTATCGCCTCAGCTTCAAGCTAGTGTCATTGTCTGAAGGGCACACTGTCCATTCAGACGATGGAAGGGTATAACCCGCCGTACCCGACAGCTTGGCAACCAGGTACTCCGTATGTACATACTAACGTATTTCCTGTTGAACCGTTGATTGATTGNNTTAATTATATAACTCTTCTAATGTAGGAAATAAGGCTCCTTTTCTAGAAATATAGCGCTAAACTCCTTATAGGTTTTAATATATTTCCTTAGAATAGCTAGATATAGTGGTTCTAAAGCTAAATAGTTATAGCTATATAGTCTATATAGCTTTAAGACTTTTAATTATTAAACCATTACTTAATTAAGGTAATTCTATTTTACTAGCTAGCTTATAAAAGAGGGGTAGTTAATCACATAACCCTTCTATTTTAAGAAATAAGGCTCCTTTCTTGGAAATACGGCGCTAAACTCCCTGTAGGTTCAACAGTTATCGTCAGGCTAGAAGAAGTTAAGTAGAACCGTCAGAGTCCAGTTTCAAGTGCCTACCCTGGAGCTTCATATATATGCTACACCTCCAATATACTGTCAATTATTCCCTAAATTAATCACTGGCTGTTTCAAGCGGGGAATCTCGATCCAGCCAGCCATGAAGCCCAAGCTTATATCTATATATAAATATCCTTTTGTACCATAGCATCTGACTCATCTCTCAACTGCTATCTACCTAGTAGCCCACTCACGACCTTGGAGCCACAGACAATGTCACTCCGAGGAAAAGTTTACGCGCTGACTGGCGGTGCAAGTGGAATCGGCTTCGCAACAGCCAAAGTTCTTACAACACGCGGGGCTACTGTGAGCATCGCTGACATTGACCCCGATGCCATGTCAACTGCTACGGCATACTTTGACGAGCAGGGCATCGAGGCGCTAATTTCTCGTGTCGACGTCTCACAACGGCTCCAAGTTGAAGACTGGCTAGACGCTACTGTTGAGAAATATGGGAGACTCGATGGGGCAGCTAACGTGGCTGGTATCATTGGGAAGCACCACGGTCTTCGTGCCGTAGCGGAACTTGAGGACGAAGAGTGGCATAAGATCATCGCTGTGAACTTGACAGGAAAAATGTATTGTCTACGGGCACAGCTCAACAGGATAGTAGACGGAGGCTCCATCGTCAACGTTGCTTCTGTTCATGGCATCAAGGGCAGGTTGCAAACTGCACATAAATGGGATCTCTAAAGCTGACCAGTATAATCAGGATTTGCCAAGCACGGAGCCTATGATGCCAGCAAACATGGAATAGTTGGGTTGACAAGAGCGGCAGCAAAGGAGAAGGGCCACCGAGAAGTGCGAGTTAACGCTGTTGCCCCTGCAGCCATATATACCCCATTGATGAAGAAGGCATGGGATATGCACAACCGACCAGACGACGCCGCATTCGACGAGCCAACTGCCTTCCAGCGCCAAGGTACGTCGGAAGAGTGTGCCAATGTGATAGCTTTCCTCCTCGGTCCTGAAAGTACCCTTGTGAGTGGAAGCGTTTATGAAGTGGATGGAGCTTGGATATGAATGGTTAGTATTCATCATGTCATGATAGGGCGGTAAGCCCATACACCGGATTTTGAGTTGAGTTTCAAGCTCGATGGAGTTATGGAAGGACAATCGCATATTGATACCGTTTACCAAACATCCTCGGGATCAACCATATGAGTTTCTCCATCATCTCGAATGTGCTGACGATCCTTGTCTCGCTTCATGGGCTTGCGCATGTCGAATGCGTCTTCGCTCGCCCTGGAAGGGTCAGTTGCGTGGTCACCGTAGTAGTCCTTCACCACGCGGAAAACGCTGTAACCCAGATTCTTGTAAAGGGCAATGGCTCTGTGGTTGCTGCTTCGAACGAACAAGTCCACGAACCAGGCGTTCTCAGCATCAGCTGCGACTTCCAGCTGATCAGTCAGGATCTTTGCAATGCCAGATCTTCTAGCTTCTGGGGCAACAGTGAGCGCTGTTATGTGAGCGTGCCATGGTAGGTAATGCTCGGAGAATTTGTAGGCGTCCGGAGAAGACTCGACCTTGCCCATGACTGCCAGTCAATATGTTAGCCTCAACAAGCTGGTACTGAATGTAAAGGATAAATCTCACTATATCCAACAATGTTTCCATCCATATCCTCACAAACTTGAAAGAGAGATGGCCATTTTGCATGGTATTGGAGGTAGAAATTGAGCTCGTAAGTTTCCGTGAAAGGGTCGAGATTGCACTTGGAAAACTTGTTCACATCGTCAGGTCGAAACCGCCGAAACGTCGCCATATTCAGAGCTGCTTTTGCGTCTTCTGATCAAGAAATATAGGAGCCACACTTTGTGTAAAGGAATAGTCGTACGAAGCTGGAGTTTGTCTGTCTTCAGCCAAACAAGTGAAATCGACACAGTTTGGGGGCGTGTCTGATGAGAACGAGAGATGTACATGAGAAATCCGAACTTTAGACTGCCCCGCGAGAGCTTCTGGTAAGTCAAGTTCGCTTCTTCTTGGTGTATCGTGGCTGTGCGATTTATTTGGAGACAACCTAAGCCACAAATGTTGGATAACTAAAAGGTACTAGGTACCTGAGTAATGGAACCGTTTTGATATTCATTCCCCTACCAGACAATTCTGCATAACATTATCTCTTCCACTGGGCTGCCACTAACACCAATACCCTTTGCCCGCATTAGCGCCAGTCCTGGCACGGTCCACCTTGTGTTTCGCTACCAACATCGAGCCGCCACGACTATATTAAGAAATATTAAACGCTGTGATAGTCGAGTCAAGTCGAAATACCCTGGGACGTATTGGTAAGATTGTGTACCATCGAAAGGAGATATAGCATATCGCATAAAGAAACGAACCTCAAGCATATGAGACGCCCTGGGAGCTCGGTCCGTTCAATGTCCTGCCCTTTTATTGGCGGCCAATTTGGTGTGATCAATAATTTAGTACTCGGTACCTAGCTAGCCAGTACCTAATAAGGGTCCCTGGTCACCTAAGCCGATATCATTTCAAGCGTCGCCGACCCTCCCTCGACATCCCCCATTTTCAAAGGAGATCAAGCAACCACTAACTCTGCGATACAATATTTTACTGCGAGAGAGAATCGATAAAAATACCGAAGCTTCCTGATTCACATCGCGACTCGTGAAACAAGGCGGTGTCCAATCCGCTGCACTTGGCGGTGGAACGGTGGTAGTCACAGGCTTGTGAGTATAGCCAGGTTGTGGGAGGACTCCTGCATCTGCAGTTCGACACATCAAAAATGCCATCATCGCCGCATACTCCCAGACACTCTCGGAACTCGTCCGCCTTCGATAGCTTCTCCGGCTCGCCCCAAGCCCGAAGGCTCTCCAAGTCATCGGTGCAAGAACCTTCCACCCCATTCCGGAACAGCTTCAATCAGCAGGATGCATCCGACTTGGGTGGAAACGGCATGGGCAACCTAGCTGATGAGCTTGCCGATGCCTTTTCTGACTCAGGAGACGAAGGAGAATACACAGATGGTGATGTCAACAGTGACATGTTTGGAGCTGAAGGAGAAGGACAGGGCAATGATCAGATGGACGAGATCGAAGATACCGAGGACACCAGTAGTCCAAAAAAGCAAGGAAGTGATAGGGCAAAGGCTATGAACCTCACACTTCTCTCACCTCGACGGAAACACCAGCGTCAAACTAGTAATTACAATGGGAGTGAATATGGCTCGGAATCCGACCTGGATTCCCCTGGTATGCCACCGGGCTTGGTGTCCAAAATGGATGCTGTAGAGTCGCTGGCTCGGAGAGGAACAGAGAACTACGGTGGCCCAGCAGACGATGTTTTCAGGAGAGTGACGAACGCCCTGCGGGATCTCGGCTCCCAGTCAAGTGTTGAAGCTAGCGCCTCAAGGTTTGTAGATACGATGGCGCTTTTAATACAATTTGAGGCTAACATAGATCATAGGTTGATAACGGCACACTCAGCGCTGACCACGCACCTGAATCACCAATCTCGTCAGATCCATAACCTGTCCTTCTCTTTGCTGTCTCCTCTCGTTGCACCACCGGACCCAGAGACTATTGACGACTTGATACCGTTGCTCTTAAACCTCTCTGATGCCATGCCGCGGCCTTCAACATCGGCCTTCAACTCCTTGACTAGCCTCCACACCCTTACAACTGAGCTTGTCCAAAACCTCAATTACCTCTCCGACACACTACACATGTCTCGCCAGACAACGACAATGGCGACAAGAAGACTGAAGAGCGCAAAGGAGATTGTGGCTGAGATGAGGAGGGAAGAGGAGCTTAGAGAGGAGGGCGAGCGATGGTTGACAAGGGGCAATTGGGGAGAACGTCTGGAGAAGCGAGAATGTGCAGGAGTGTGTGGAGATGTGATTGGCGGATTCGAGGAGGTCTGCAATGGATGGCGAGAGAGACTGCTCGCGCAAGCAGAGTCTCAAGCATGAACAATGGAATGAGTCGAATGCTCGTGTGCTAGTGGTGCGGGACATACTCACTCACATGCCGACCCTTTCCAACATTCATGCCTTGGGGCCTTCATTTTGTTGCGCATACATATATATCCCTGACTGACTGATATCATTCTTTTTCCTTTTCTTTTACCCCCTTGAAAACGCCATTCCATTTTTTTCTTTGTTCATTTTCACAATTTTCAGGGTGGGTTGACTGTGCTTTGAAGGAACAAGGCGTATCAAGGTATATGGAGGGAGTTCTCTGTTGGGAGACTGCCCTCGACATGATAGAACAATTCTTAGAGGTATCGTCAAAGAACGAACAATAGAATGAAGTGATGACCCAAGGTTCCCATGACTGCAAGCTGTAGGATATCAGACTTCATTCAGTGTTGCAGAGTTCAGAGTTCAGAGTTCAGCTTTCAGTCGGGCGTACAACAACACCCAAGATATCGCACAGCGTGAACGATTGTAATTATTTGCCACAGCTTATCTAGGGGAGGAAAGAAAATTCACGACTTCAATTTTAAGAGATAAAAAAGACTTAGGTAACTTAACATAAGTTTAGGATATCTTTTGCTGTATTTACTTTGACACCCTATGCTAAGGTCTGATTTTTTCTTGCTCCCTGAGGCTTGTTTTCCCAGAATCGACATCAGGTTGTAGGGTGGAATTTAGAAGCCATCCGCGTGGCCACAGTCCAGTATTCATGTCCTTCCTGCGACCCATCATCTGGCCAAAACATTCCATTGGAATTCAGGTGGGGGAAGAAGAAAAAAGGGGACAAGAGGGGAAAAGGGCGACGCGGATTAGACGCGTTGAGTGGCGTGTCGTCGCGGATTAACGCGAACCGTGTCAACAGTATTCCTCATCCGTAATAGCACTATAGACAGAGCCAGACGCTTATTGGACGCTGACACGCTGGCTGTCTGAGAGGCCACAGACAAAGGGCACAAACAAGCAATGCAATTGATGGCAATTCAGAGCCAATTAATTGACTTAAGCCTCGAAGGCTGGGGCAGAGAGATCGCGCTATATACGCGCGTGTTACGTTCAGCTTGCGATCCAGTCACTGGATTAGCTACATTAGTTAAGATCACTGATATCTAGATGCGTAGGCACCTAGGATATGTCCATATATGTCCGTATATGCTAAAGGTGAGTAGAGCATGCCGCCCTCTCATCATCTGTGATCGTCAAACGATGGATGAGGCCTGGACTGACTAGCTGCGGAACGTCCCGCTTGTTTGTTATACTTTAGCTTGTAGACTGCTCCGAGACCGGCTCCGAAAATATTGATTGTCCAGATACAAACAAAATAAAAACAATTGATCGTCTCACATTCGGGCAGCAGGCCTTACAAATATGCGTATGTATATTGCAAGGAATCAGCCTCAATCAGTCAGCCTCAATTTTTATTCTCCTCCTACTTCCTGTGTCTCACGCCCTTCTTGTTGCGTTGCCCATGTGCATGTTGTTGTTTTTGTATGCGTCCAAGTCATGCACAAGGCGAATGTATGCGCTTCTTATTAAGGACATGCATCATATGTAAATCCTTATTATGTTTGTTATGGTTAGTTTGAGAGGCCAGTAGTATCAATTTCAAATCACTACGGCGGCTGTGAAATAATCATATGTACCTTGTCAAAGTTCCATTTCTTGTTGAGATCCAAATCGAATGCACAGCATGCCTTTGTTTGGTGATGCTTTCTTCCAGAGTCGATACCTCTTTTCCTCACAGCCGTTGAGAATGACGCAGCAGCTGACACCAAAGGCAGACAGATGCCGTGCCATGTGCTCGCCGGCACCAACCGAATACCCGGATTGCCTATGTTAGTAAGTAAGGTACTGGTATCATGAATCAAGAGGGACCCTCCTGATAAGAGAGGGGGTAACAGGAACAATATAGTTTCAACGGTCGCAAGAAGAAGAAGAAGAGGAATGGGGAAGAAGAATTGAGCATCATGAGTTCTATTGAAAACCAAGATACCTGCCCATGACGAACAATGCTTGTTCATTCGATCGCGTGTCACTTTGCTCAAGTCCATTGCGTCCAATAACAGAATCACGGTTCTCTGCTATTATTTTGGTTGTTGTTATTGACCCGCGCGTTTCCTGGTCGTCCGCGGTCCCTCCTTGTCAAGCCCGTCCGGGGGGCACAGGGGGTTTTGTTCCGATGTCTGAGCTATCTGATTGGCCACGCGGTCTCTAGCGCGCCATGAGAGCCCCAGTTCAACCTCCCTCCAGCAGCAACAAGCAACAGCCATCCCTCACGAGAGCTGCGACCCTCTTCCCGCCACCCCTAGCGCATTTCTGCCCAGCACCACTCTCAGCGCTGGACATTACCGCACCTCACCCGCCCGCTCCAACCTCCGTCCTCCACTACTGCTGGCTCTGTTCAACTTGGATCTCGCACCTCACGCCTCATATCGTCAACTATCGCGTCGTGCACCATCACAGGCTTTCCCTTTTCGCTTTCTTCTAGTCGACGGCCATCGGTTCTCTTCAGCATAATATTACCTTTATCGATTAAGAACGAGCTCGCTTTATTAACGTCATCGAGTATTGTGATCAACGCTTCCAGTCCCTGTCTGGGTTTCTGCGAGAATATCGGGACGATGCGATAAACGCCTTACAACGAACAAAGATTGATATTAGCTGGACGGTGCTTGGGACTGCGCCCTCACCGTCTCGCCTCGACTCTCTTTTTATACTCATCGCTTGACCAATATCAACCAAACGACGCTCCTACGACTGCCTCACAATCTTCATCTCTATACGCGCCCTTACCACCACCTGCTACAACAGCCCTTCAGTACCTTGACTGCAAACTGTATCGCCTATATCGCAATTATGGCGGCGATCCCAGAAGCCGCGGGCATGGCTGCCTTGAATCATCAATCAGCAAAGCGAGCTATCGACGAATCCAAGAGCCATACCGCCACTCCTCGCTCATCTACACCTCCCCGCTCAGATCGCGCCCGCTTAGAACCCCGACATAGCCACGATAACGCATCAAACCATGCTCTTCGCAGCAATGCAAGGAGAAGCGAAGGTGCCCGCGCGAGTCCTTTCGACATCGATGCCGTCGATAGTGCGCTGCTCCGAGAGTTTCAACGTCCGCAACGTGAGAGCACCCCAGGTGCCAGCCCTCATCGTAAGCGGCAGCGAATAAATGGCGATCGGTTTGTAGACCCCTTGCTTTGACCGCCGTATGTGCTCATTATCCTGCAGATTCATTCCGACCCGCTCTGGCCAGGACCTGCAAGCAAGCTTTAGTCTATTGCATGAGGATGGATCTCCTGCCACACCATCAAAACAAAAGAAACGTACACCGCATGGCGAGCTCCATTTTCAGAAGAGTATGTTGATTCCTAAACACCCTATCTAATTCAAATATTGACATGCAATACTAGCGGAAGAAGCAAACCGGACCTTTTCCCACCTGCTACGTGCTGAACTCTTCGAGAGCTCTGTACCACAAGCAGCTACCCCAACCCTCACCCCAACTCAAACCCTGCCTACAAGCTCTCATATTCCCACGAATGATGGTACGCGGGCTCACACTCCTCCCACAAATGCGACAGCTCCATCACTGCCATCATCATTAACACCTTCTACTCCTCACAAAAATCTCTTCTCGTACATGTCACCTCGACATCATAATCAGGTCGCGGGGCACCCCACTCCCTCAAAGACACCGCAAAGCCGGCATGGCCCCAACCTCGATACTCGGAGTGAGATCTACAGCCTGTCGCCAGTGCGGTTTGGAAGTCAACAAATGCTACTGAGTCCCAGACGTCAACCCAGGGCTGTCAGTAAGGTTCCTTACAAGGTTCTCGATGCTCCCGAACTAGCCGATGACTTCTACCTTAACTTGGTCGACTGGGGAAGTGCCAACATTCTCGGAGTTGGCCTGGGCTCGAGTGTGTACATGTGGAATGCGCAAACTAGCAAAGTCAACAAGCTCTGCACACTCGATGATGACACTGTCACAAGCGTTTCGTGGATTCAAAAAGGCACGCACCTTGCTATAGGAACGGGCAAAGGCCTTGTACAAATCTGGGACGCGGAAAAGGCTCGCAGGCTACGAACCATGACCGGACACACAGCAAGAGTAGGTTCTCTCGCTTGGAACACGCACATTCTCACATCTGGATCACGCGATCGATTGATCTATCATCGGGATGTACGGGCCCCGGATCAGTGGCTGAGGAAACTGGTCGGCCATAAACAGGAAGTCTGTGGACTTAAATGGAATTGTGAAGACGGTCAACTGGCGAGTGGTGGCAATGACAACAAGCTGATGGTCTGGGATAAGCTCTCGGAGACACCGCTTTGGAAGTTCTCGGATCACACCGCAGCCGTCAAAGCAATATCGTGGTCGCCCCATCAGCGAGGCCTTCTGGCTTCTGGAGGTGGCACTGCAGACCGTCGCATAATATTTCACGACACGGTGAAGGGCTCAGTCATCAACGAGATCGATACAGGCAGCCAGGTTTGCAATATTGCTTGGTCGAAAAACTCGAATGAAATCGTATCCACGCATGGATACAGCCAAAATCAGATTGTTGTCTGGAAGTATCCTTCCATGACCCAGGTGGCCAGCCTCACAGGCCACACCTATCGTGTGCTTTACTTGGCTATGAGCCCAGATGGCCGAACAATCGTGACTGGCGCTGGAGATGAGACCTTGAGATTCTGGTCCACCTTCGGCCGCAGACCTGGGACCCGAGAAGACGGAGATAATGGAGGTCGGCTTGCCGACTTGGCCGTTATTCGCTGAGTCTTCCAGCTGATGACAATCAGGGGTTACCTTCATCATTTCATGAGTTGCTCAGAAGCGTTTCGATATGTTCGCTCTAGATTATGACCATATACCATATGGAATACGCATGTTTACTACAGGCACGGTGCAAAGAGTTCCTGAAACTCTTGAAAGTCGCATATTTTGCGCTACAAATTCATACCCCCAAGGCTATTGCATTATGCATTTATTGGCGTTGTATCAGGACTCACTCGGTGCTTCAGTGGGCTAGGGAAGGCGGTGTTGGCAGGATTGCTTTACTGGTTTTTGGGACTTAGGGGTCTGTGACGGATCATGACACCCCATTTGGATGAAAGGATGAGTTTAACGATGGAAATGGGTCTCTCTTTACCTTTCAGGCAGGTAAAGCGGGCGAGCTTTAGCGATTGTTTTCTGTTGATTTTGGCCATTCGGCCCGCATAACAAAGCGGATTGCCCTGTCGTAAGGTAGATAGATGCCTGATGAATATGAATGTGACGGGGGCAAACCTCCTCATTCAAGTTCAGCGAACAGACTTCCCCTAATTGTGGTCATCGCCGTGATCAAATCTTATTTACGTTATGCTAGTCTGCATATGTTCGTTCACGCTGACAATGATACGTATCCAAGGAGAGCTGTCAAAGTAACATAGTACCTGTTTGGGGGCATCCACAAGTAGTATTTTATCTTTTAGTGAGAATTAATTGATAGGTAAAGGTTTAGTGAACGCTAGTAACATCGCATTGCTTAAATATCACAAACTATTAATAGAAAAAGGTAACTATAGGTCTCATCATATAACCCAAGCCACTACAAAGGCATGCGCGAGTGTATGATTCTTAATTTATCGACCAAGTTCAACGCGTTCGTCTGCCACGTGTTGTGTCACCTGAATTCCCAGCAACTCCAGTAGCAGAAGAGCTTCGTGTCTCATCTAGAAGAGGGATTTTGTCCACACTAACAGGCCGGTTCACATCATCTTTAGACAAAGACGTTCCCTCCATCAAGTCCTTCTCTCGATTAACCTCATTCATGGATGGAATCTGGCCAGTAGATGCTGAGGGAGCCGCTCCCTGTTGAGCTTGGCGAGGGACAGAGGATGCATCGGGTCGGGGATGTAGCGGAGGCGATAGTGGCATGTATTCGGGAGAATTTTGCCATTGAGCCACCTCGGCCTTCATAGCCTCTAGCTCTTTCTGGAAGCGCACCCCAAATACATCGATATAATATGTGGCGCCATTATAGATACTCCAAGTAAAGACCACCATAAGGAAGCCTGCAGAAGCCCAGCGGCTCAGGAACCATAAGGGGCAAGGGAGCATAGTCAGAAGAGCATACGAATACTGAATCATCATGAAGGTTGCTTCTTGCATGTGCTCTGGTTGTCGGAGTACAAACTTTCCCAGCCAAGTTTTGGCATATGATTTCTTGAGCCAAGTGAACGAGGTTGGCCGACCAGCCGCAATTTTGTCTCTTCGGCGCACAGTGATGAAGATGTAGTACAAGACTTGCCAGAAGATATAGGGCAGGGAACTCCAAGCAAGCATCGAGACTACATTGGCATATGCGGTTGGGGAGCCTGGAGGGGAATTCTTGATGGTCCAAATTGCAGGGAACCGTTCTTTCTGCTCATCAGGCGAGAACAGGTGAACGATGCAATGCAAAGTCGCACATGGCATGATGTGGATGAACAGCGACGTGACTTTGTCGAAACTGTGGAAGACCAGTGAATTGCGCCACATGATAATGGCGACTGCGTTGTTACCAAAAGCCAGGCAGTATGAGGCGGTAAAGAGACGCTTCGAGCCGGGAAATATCCATATCGAGAGAGCCAGTAGCAGGTTGGTGAAGTAGCAGAGGTCTGCGAGGAAGTAGTGGTAGCCACGTCGGTGATATGTGAAGAATCGAATCGGCATGAAATACAAGAGCTGTACGGTGTACCACATATGAAAGTATTCTGGGTATGCGCCAATGAGGTATCCGCTGACGAAGATGTTCATAACACCAAAGATAAAGGACACCTTTTCTCTGGCACTGATAACCTTTGTATCGTTCCATCGTTTCCCGAGCTTATCGACACGACGTTGCATCTGTTTGCGGTACCGATCGAGCTGTTCATCAGCCTCGGGGACCCGGCGTCTCCACTCCTCGACCATGCGATCCCGAGCAGATTGTGTCTTGGTCTTGATCGCCTGCCTGGAACGCCTGACCTTGTCCGTCTGCGCTGAGATGCCCTTCTGTAGCTTCTCGAGCTGCTGGGGAAGAGCAAAGTTGTCGAGAAGGTCAAGCACAGATAGGCGATCTAGAGGTGGAAGACCATCCCAGTCCTCATGGTTAGAACTGCTACCAGAAAAGGACGGGTTTCTTGAGTGCATCGAGCCTCTGGGCGTCGTAGCACCCATCATTGGAGTGTCAAGAAGGGCGGAGTCAGCAGGCGGGTTGTTCGGAGACGAAGGAGCTTCATGATCAGGCGTGAGGATGATCTCGCTATCGGTTAAGATATTGTCGGATTTGAGGCCTTGGGTAATACCTGAGGCTCCCTTTGTATCGTCATCCATCGTTTGGGCGCTTCTTCCAAGTTCACGTGCTGGGAGCGATGTATAAGTGATTGCCTTAGTCTTGGGAAGAAATCTCTGTCAGCTGGGCAATACAGTATGAGAGTAGAGGCAGTACTGGCCAAAGAGGGAATACTCACAACAAAGAGGAAGCGTGGCCAAAGCAGCAGGAGTATAATGTACCCAGTGGAAGGGAGCGCGACACAAACACTTATATAGGATCCTGAGACAAGCTCTGTTCTGCGGACAGGGAGTAGGTAGCTAGCGGATCATAATAGTGTGTCACTTGGAGCTGGACCAAGGGGTCGGGTGATTCGAGAAGCAGATAATAGAGGAGACCTATTCAGGTTGATGATAAGGCAAGGCAAGACGAGATGAGACAAACAGATTTGAGCTAAATCGGGGTCGTGATAAGAGGGAGTGGAAGAAAGGGTTGATTGAGTCGAGATGAAACCAAGAGAGAACACGAGCGGTGACAAAACATGCACGTGGGATGGATAGGTAAGGTAGGTAGTTAGAATGCGAATGATATGAAGCAGGCAAAGCCCACCAACGCCAACAGCTCAACCAAGGTACGGTATTCATTCAGTACAGAGGTCCGTCTTAAAAGTCTTTACTAACGC